>LPNX010155617.1:75927-86956 GCA_001517045.1 Pseudotsuga menziesii
TTGCACAGGATCGGGACAACAAAAAACCGCAAGGGTGAAATAATGCAAGTGCTATTTGCGTTTTAGCATTTCGAGGTCGAGTTTGAGGTGGATTGCTCCAATGGAAGGTAAATGCTAGATTATCCTTTTGACTTAGTCTTACATTCTTTAATTTTTTCCATAATTTCATTGTTTTTATAATTATTTTAAACAAATTAAAAAAAAAAGAATGTTCAATCAAATAATGATTAAAAGTAAAATAACTTGTAGTTTTTTGTTTAAATCTTAACAGACAACACAAATGAACAACACAATGTGGAAAACCCACCCTCGAATAACCCACAACAGCCTAACCCACAACCTAACGCAAACCCAAACCCAAACCCAGAGGGGGAACAAGATAGAAATGCACAGATTATTGTGCGCTTGGCATCATTGAGGTGCCTTAGCTCATCTATTAGAGGGGGGGATTCTTTGAGAGAGTCTTTAGACGATGCCTTGGACACAATAACAGAAACAATTTTTGAAGCCCAAGGAGCTTTGTACAACATTAACTCGTACATAGAATCCAGGAGGCAATATCACTCCAATGGATTGACTCATAAAGACATCAAAGCCCTTAAAATTACAAAAGACTAGTTATTTTCATTATTCTGGGACCCTAGCACCAGATTGGTTCCACCCTCCAGTCGAGCACACATTTCCATAGACTGGTGCATTAAACCAAATATAAAGGCCAATTGGATGGATTGTTGGTATATGGTCTTCGATGAAGACTCCCATGGGAATAGGGACATCCCATTTTATTTCCTTAGGAAGTTGTATGCAGAATTCATCCTAGGGAAACATGTTAACTACTTCCATCTCTTAGGCAACTAGGGTGTTGTTCATGGGATGCCCTAAGATAGGGAAGGTTCCAAGACAGATCCTAACCGTGTGCCATGCCCTCCATGCACACCAAAACCCCCTCAAGTATATCCTCCTACAATTCTTGTGATTGAGTATACACAGGAGGCATTATTTGACATGGCAGATACATTGCTTCAGCATGGGACTGATGTCCAAGGCAATGTAGACCAAGGGGATGGCACTTCTAACGCGGGCCCATCTACAGATCACAGAGGAGATGCAGAGTCTTCAGAGCATCATGTTACTCCACACCCTTGCACATCATGTGGAGACATATGCTATGGCCCTACTTTCGACTTACGAGACGATGGATTACTTCGCTTTGTAAGTAAAACTCATTATTTTCATATTATATTTTGTTTCATGTCAAAATGTTCAATTGTTTCGCAATTTATTTCTATTTAATTATCTAACAAATTATGTGAACAAATATACAGCTGGTGTCCCATGGCACACCACATTCGCATAATCCGTTGATCAACGTTGAGAACATTGATGCGGCTATCAATATTGCTTATGGGTTTGGTTCTTCACCAATAGGGGTAAGAACTATACTTGTTAATTTGTCAACTTTATTTACATATTTATAGTATAGATTGTAACATTCAATATGTATCCTAATTTTGATACAACATGTTTTATGTAGGTTGACCAGGATGAGTATATTGTATCGCAACCTATTCCCTCTCATGCAGAGGTAGATTCGCATACACAGGTATTATTTGAAATATGCTTTTAATTATGTTTCATTTTCTTTGGAAAAATCATTTTGTAACTTGTATCGCTTTGACATATGTTACTTTATGTAGGAACCTATTGTGATAGTGGTGCTTGAAGAGCACCAAAGCGAGGTTGTTGTCAACCCACCTCTTGCCCCCAACCAGGTATGTATGTTTCACTTTCTTTGGTAGTTCTTCATTTTCCTTCTAGGTAGTATATATGTCTCTGATTCACTATTTTATATGAAATTCACATATATATGTTACTTTATATGCAGGCCCTTAGTGAGGCACCGGTGCGTGAAGAGCACCAAACTGATGGCCCACCTTTGACGACCCAACATGTATGTTTATGTAGATCGCTTTCTTTGTACGTTTATGTACATATCTTTCTCTGATTTGGTGCTTGAAGAGACCCAAATTGGTGACCCTCTTCCCCCCCCAAGGCACATTGATATTTGTTGACATTGGCATATATATATATATATATATATATATATATATTATGCATCCTGATAGTGAGCAAGGGGTGCACGAAGAGCACCCAATTAGGGTCATTGTTAGTGAGGCACCAGGACCTGTGATTACTTAATCATGTACAGTAAGTAGAAATGTTATTTTGGTTTTTGAATTTGAACAAATGTACATAGAATTTTTAAAGGTTGGTAAATTAACTTACAACATTTGGTTTTTCTACAGTCTCCACTGATGAGACCTATCCCTCTTGTTCAACGATGGGGATCACCAGTGAGCAGTCGCAAAAGAAAGCTACACTTCTCCGAAGACTCTGGCAGTGGCAGCAAAATGGGAGATAACTAGAAAAAATGTATAGGGGGCATACATAGATGTAACTTTTTTTTCATATGTACACACAGATGTACTTTTTGATCCACTATTTTGTATTATGGCCATGTGGCATGGCAATTTTTGTACAACATTATTGCTATACATATATAATATAAAGCAAGGTTCAAATTTATACATATATATGGTTGAATTGATCTTGGTACATGATATCATGGTTGACTTGGTCTTGGAACATGATATGTGTGGTTCGTGCATGTGTGCTAACTTAAATGAATTTCCAATACTTAAAGGAAGAATTTAAACGACTCATCAACTTTTTAACATCATACAATTCTAACATACAATAACATACCCTAATTTACACATAGTAACACACACTAACATACTCTACAATTCTAACATACACATAATAACATACTCTACATTACCCTATGACACTAACATCATACCATAGTATGATATAATAACATGTACCATAACATAACATACTAACAATATGTACCATTTAACACTAAGTCATGCATGCATGTGTAATATATACCATATCATACCCTACAATACCCTATGATACTAGTTCATCATACCATACTAACATACATCATGTACCCTACAAACCATAAATTGGTTGAAGTAAACCCTAGTTGGTGCATGCAAATTTTAGTTCATGAAAGCCTAGTTGGTGCATGCAAGTATTGGTGATGATTTGTTTCTAGTTCCCTCTCCTAACTTGCATGATTGCTCACTAAACCCTAGTTCCATCTCATACCTTGGTAGCCCTAGTTGGAGCATGCAAATTGTTGTTCATGAAAGCCTAGTTGGTGCATGCAAGTATTTGTGATCATGTGTTTCTAGTTCCCTCTCTTAACTTGAAAATTGCTCACGAAACCCTAGTTCCATCTCATACCTTGGTAACCCTAGTTCCACCATGGTCCTTTAATTCCATCTCATCAAAATACCCCAATAGATAACATTAGACAAAATACTACACAATCTTTGCAAATGTGCCAATTTAAAAAATTGTCCAAAAATTTCTCCCATGTTGGTCCTATATGGGAGAAAAATCCCAATTTCAAAAATTTTCCAAAAAATAATAATAATATTATTATAGAAAATATCCAAAAACACACATCATCTTATACATCCAAAAAACTGTATGAACCAAAAGATTATCTAACTCAGCCAAAATAGTGAAATATATATAGATATTACATGTCACCTTTATTTGAATCACAAGGAAGAAACCAAATAGGGCCCTTCAATTATCTCTTCTAACTCCATAACTTCCATAATTTGACTTGCTTTAGGAAGAGAATATTGACAATAATGTTTAGTTCCCAAAAACATGCTGAAAATAAATGTACTAAAGAGTAGCAGTATTTGACAATTAGGTCTTGTTTAACATCCAATTTATAGTGAGATCCTAGTCAACAAAAACATAGAGAGTTTTTACACCACCATTGAAAGCACATTTCATCAAGAGCATTGAAGCATTTAATTATGCAAAGTTGTTTGTTCCAATTCCAGTTCCAACTTTATACTTACTGACATGCATATCAAAGAAAAATAAGATGCCTGTGATACTAAAATTCGGATCACTTTGATATGCACCATCAAGGAAACCCATGACTTTGATATGTAAGCTACCATGGGAAAAGAATTAGATGCATGTGCTTAGTGTACTTTTTGAGACAGTGCTTGAATAAGAGATTAATTCTTGAACAAAAGAATGGTTTTTTCCTCAAATATAATTAAGAGATAAGTTCATCCCTAGACAAATCCCCCATATGACCATGTACAAATAATTACTTTAAAAATTTTGAGTTCTCTTTTTCCATACCAATGCCACTAACAATCATAATAGAAGCACATCTCATACCTTGTTCCGTCTCATAAAGCACATCTCATAACTTGCATGATTACTCACCAAACCCTAGTTGGACATCTCATACCTTGTCTTGACTGTAATTGGAGCATGCAACTTGGTGACTCATGAAATCCTAGTTGGTGCATGCAAGTATTGGTGATCATGTGTTTCTCGTTCACTCTCCTAAATTGCATGATTTCTCACCAAACCCTAGTTGGACATCTCATGCCTTGTCTTGACCCTAATTGGAGCATGGAACTTGGTGACTCATGAAATCCTAGTTGGTGTGCATGCAAGTATTGGTGATCACGTGTTTCTAGTTCCCTCTCCTAACTTGCATGATTTCTCACCAAACCCTAGTTCCATCTCATACCTTGTCTTGAGCCTAGTTGGAGCATGCAACTTGGTGACTCATGAAAGCCTAGTTGGTGCATGCAAGTATTGGTGATCATGTGTTTCTATTTCACTCTCCTAACTTGCATGATTGCTCACCAAACCCTAGTTGGACATCTCATACCTTGTATTGACCCTAATTGGAGCATGAAACTTGGTGACTCATGAAAGCCTAGTTGGTGTGCATGCAAGTATTGGTGATAATGTGCTTCTAGTTTCCTCTCCTAACTTGCATAATTGCTCAACAAACCCTAGTTGGGCATCTCATACCTTGTCTTGACCCTAATTGGAGCATGCAACTTGGTGACTCATGAAATCCTAGTTGGTGTGCATGCAATTATTGGTGATCATGTGTTTCTAGTTCACTCTCCTAAATTGCATGATTGCTCACCAAACCCTAGTTAAACATCTCATACCTTTTCTTGACCCTAGTTGGAGCATGCAACTTGGTGACTCATGAAATCCTAGTTGGTGTGCATGCAAGTATTGGTGATCATGTGTTTCTAGTTCCCTCTCCTAACTTGCATGATTGCTCACCAAACCCTAGTTGGACATCTCATACCTTGTCTTGACCCTAATTGGAGCATGCAACTTGGTGACTCATGAAATCCTAGTTGGTGTGCATGCAAGTTTTGGTGATCATGTGTTTCTAGTTCCCTCTTCTAAATTGCATGATTTCTCACCAAACCCTAGTTCCATCTCATACCTTGTCTTGAGCCTAGTTGGAGCATGCAACTTGGTGACTCATGAAAGCCTAGTTGGTGCATGCAAGTATTGGTGATCATGTGTTTCTAGTTCACTCTCCTAACTTGCATGATTTCTAACCAAACCCTAGTTGGACATCTCATACCTTGTCTTGACCCTAATTGGAGCATGCAACTTGGTGACTAATCAAAGACTAGTTGGTGTGCATGCAAGTATTGGTGATCATGTGTTTCTAGTTCACTCTCCTAACTTGCATGATTGCTCACCAAACCCTAGTTGGACATCCCATACCTTGTCTTGACACTAGTTGGAGCATGCAACTCAATGACTCATGAAATCCTAGTTGGTGTGCATGCAAGTATTGGTGATCGTGTGTTTCTAGTTCACTCTCCTAACTTGCATGATAGCTCACAAAACCCTAATTGGACATCTCATACCTTGTCTTGACCCTAATTAGATCATGCAACTTGGTGACTCGTGAAAGCCTAGTTGGTGCATGCAAGTATTGGTGATCATGTCTTTCTAGTTCACTCTCCTAACTTGCATGATTGCTCACCAAACCCTAGTTGGACATCTCATACCTTGTCTTGAACCTAATTGGAGCATGAAAATTGGTGACTCATGAAATCCTAGTTGGTGTTCATGCAAGTATTGGTGATCATGTATTTCTAGTTCCCTCTCCTAACTTGCATGATTTCTCACCAAACCGTAGTTCCATCTCATACCTTGTCTTGAGCATAGTTGGAGCATGCAACTTGGTGACTCATAAAAGCCTAGTTGGTGCATGCAAGTATTGGTGATCATGTCTTTCTAGTTCACTCTCCTAACTTGCATGATTGCTCACCAAACCCTAGTTCGACATCTCATACCTTGTCTTGACCCTAATTGGAGCATGCAACTTGGTGACTCATGAAATCCTAGTTGGTGTGCATGCAATTATTGGTGATCATGTGCTTCTAGTTCCCTCTCTTAACTTGCATGATTGCTCACCAAACCCTAGTTCCATCTCATACCTTGTCTTGAGCCTAGTTGGAACGTACAACTTGGTGACTCATGAAAGCCTAGTTGGTGCATGCAAGTATTGGTGCTCATGTGTTTCTAGTTCCCTCTCCTAACTTGCATGATTGCTCACCAAACCCTAGTTGGACATCTCATACCTTGTCTTGAACCTAGTTGGAGCATGCAACTTGGTGACTCATGAAAGCCTAGTATTGGTGATCTCATGTGCTTCTAGTTCCATCTTAGACCCTCTCTTGACCCTAATTGGTGAATGCAATTACGAAAGACTCTAGTTGGATTCTGATTTTTTACATGGCAATGTAATTAAATGTATATTAAAGTAAAAACATCAAGAAATCTAAATTTCAACAACTCGAGAGCTTGTTATTTTCCTAACTATATTTGGTGGTGTTTAAAGACACCATTATTGGCACCTCCAATGTGCTATAGATGGTGTTTGTATTCTAGGCACACGAAAGGCTATACATTAGTAACATCATAAGAAAGAAAAGAGAACCCAATGAAAATGTGCAAACTTGGTTTATAGATAACTCACCTAAGGTTGTACGATCGTGTTTATAGTGTCCAGTATCCTCTGAATAATATTATGTCTATGAATGGTATCTGTCAATCACAAGTTTATTACATTGGTAATACAGTAAGGCTAAATAATGGAAATTGTGGTTCTGAATTCACTTTTAAAAAGGTTAAATAATGCACCTGACAATGCACTCATACAAGTAGGCCATCCGGATCATCTCTGGTGTCGATGGTGTCCATCAAACTTTCATGCTCTATATGAGGTAGCAAGTATCGTACATGTGACCTATTTTTGTGAGCAAATGTGCAGAGCTTGATGTTTATACCAACTACTAGGTTGGTGAAGTGGTATACAATAGCTCCTAGTGTATAATCCTTATATACATACCCACCCTTCCTTTTCTGTTGTGCTGCAAGTGTCAAGTAATCCCCTTTTATAACCATGAAGTCGGTTGGGAATTCAATATTTTCATCATCTATAACAGGTTCTAGAAGGGTTTTTTCCCCTCTAAGCAACGTGCCAACCAATAGTCAGAACCCCATTCATTATTTTTTGGGGAAACCACTGCATATATCTAACCTGTGAAAGGAAATAGGTCGAGTTAACAATACATTTTGTAAATAAGGTCTTGCATTTCTACTTTCTACATAAATTAAATTCTACAAAGGTCGAGTAAACAATACATAAATGCATTTTCTTATTTAGGTACTACTCATGTACCTGCTTGTATGAGATCTGATATGTGATCATAGTCTGTAGAAATATGTGTATGATCATCTTCCAAATGGTCTATTTCATTACCCCCATTGAAATTGGTGCCAAGTGTCACTCGATCCCATGTATCAACGGTATCCGTATGCTCACAATCACCCCATTCACTGATGCTATAGGAATTGCAAAAGCAAGCCTTCAATCTTGTCCAAATTTGTAGGGCTGAGTTGTCTGAGATTCTAATTGAATGAAACTGTCGAGTTCCATGCACTGTGTTCACTCGAGGTGTTTGTGATCGGTCCACATTTGTAACCTCCCAGAATATTCTTTGCACTAAGTGTTTCCTTGTTGCTTGTTCTCCCACGACATATGCACACCATTAGACTATAGATGCAACGTCTCGAAGGCAAGCAACTGTAAACTTCATCTTTTCCCTTCGAAGGGCAGTTTTAATGCATGTACTAGCACCATCATGCTCTCCTTTTCCATGACCAGTTTCAAAGTAGTTCCATACATGTGGCACCTTGTATTTTATGTGCAACGAACACAACCATTGAAATACACGTGCATTCTTGAGCTGTCCAGCACAACCATTTGACCAAATGAAATGATGATAAAATGGTATATCCATAGCTATCACATGATCATAGAATAATTTAAATCAATGTTGCACGTAATGGATGTCATGGGTCCGGTCATCACTTATGTAGAAGTGAGTTTCTTTCAGTATCACACGTTTCTCGTCATTGCTATCTTGCCCATGTCAATACGTGATATGCACCGTTATGCTCACCTGCTCTGAGTGATAGTATTGACTTTGAATTTCATTTTGTGGTTGTAGGGTGTAATTTTTTGCAAATTCAACCACTGATAGTATTGTTTCGAGAGGGAAGGTGTCTCGGCATATTCTGAATTGCTCATCTTGCCACCGTGCCATATTGACATGTTGAATGTACTGTTGGATATTTCCACGAAACTATGGAATAAAATCACATACTCGCACCTGGTACATGAATATTAATATGTCAATAAACCAGATAAAAAAATTTGTACATGAATATTAATTTGTCAATATTCAATAATTTACCTGTGAAGTCACCAATTTAATCTTCCTGCTTTCTTTCCCATCATTTAGCTGATATGTCTCATACTGATAGTTCTGCTTCTCGACAATTGCATTCCTGAATGCTTGATCTTCACTTTCATGGATGCAATCAAACCATAAGGATAGCCCACCAAAATTGTTGCAAGAACCATCTACACATTGTTTTAAGTAATGTGTCTGCCCATCTTGCCTCAGACACATGATGCTATGGATGAAATCTCTGGATGACATTGGAGGTACTGTACTTGAGCATTCCTGCACATGGTTAGGATGCAAAAAATGACATATATGTGCAAATGTATGGTAATATAGGTCAAAATCTATGTGGTATATACAACAACAAGTTTTCCAGATGGTATTAATTCTAACATACCAAGGCTTGTATTTTTTAAAAGATCTTTTCCCGAGCCTTACCTCTACGTGGGAAACTTTAAACATCTCGAATAGTTGAGTTTGTGTCATGTCAAGATAATGCTTAACATGAGGTTCAGTGTGATGAGAACCCCTACAATGTTTTAACACATCCTTCGTGTTAGAAGAAGGCCTAGTGTTATCATGGAAAAACGTTTGCACTAGGCCCTTCACTTCTTCGACTAACTTCATGTCTTTGCGGGGCAACCTACTGCTAAATTCCCATAATGTTTCCATTTTTCCCTCTACATCAAGGTTGTCTCTTCTTACTAAATATTTTTTAAGTGTCTTTGGATGTAAAGGAACAATTTGTGATGTGCATTTAAGTAAACGATGTTGTCTTGTGGATCTACATACAATTGATTCGTCCAATACATGATGAGCCACATTACAGTCTTTTGAACGAGTTTTTTTACCAATTGATGTGAATGCAGCAGCAAGAGATTTAACAATGTGATTACTTGATTCGATATTCTTCATTGTTGTTATGCCTAAATTTCTTCTAACAGTTGTCATATTTCTAGATTTAAGCAAAACTAAAAACAGTTGGCATTTACTGGCTTTGGATTTGTTATCAAAATATTGTTTCATTATTTGAGAAGAATGACGAAGGATAGTGCGTTTAGCCACCTTACCTTCCATGGAATTCAATCTTCTCTCGTCCACTTGTATTCGTTTAGGAGTTCTCTTTCGTTTTGATGCAAAATTTCTTGTCATTTGGAATGTTGGAGTGACATTTACATCCACTACTAGCTTACAACTTCGATTAGGAGCACTAGTAGAAAATGAGAAATTAATGACTTAAAAAATGACTAAAATCAGGTTATAAATGACTATTTTTGAGTCGGTGACTAATAGTAGCAAATTACCACTATCTTATAGCTAGTCGTATTTCACTAGTCATTAATAGCTTGACTTAGTAGTCATTGATTTAGTCATTGATTTGGTCATTGATTTGGTCATTGATAGACAATGATTTAGTCATTGATAGACAATGCTTTAGTCATTAATAGTCAATGATTTAGTCATTGTTTTAGTTATTGATAGTTAATGATTTAGTCATTGATTTAGTCACAGATTTAGTCATTGATTTAGTCGCTGATTTAGTCATTGATTGCAACCATTAATGACCAAATATACGACTAAATAAACTACTAGATGTTAACATATTAATGACTAAGCTAAATACGACTAAGATACAAGAAATTAGCTACTAATAGTCGTATATATGTGAATTTAGTCAATTTTGTAGTCACAAATTTATGATAGGGCACGGAGGAATCGAACCACCAACCTCCTGCTTATAATTAGGCAGGCGCTCTACCATTGAGCTAGCACCCTTTAAGAAGTTGTTATTGCTTGAAAATGATGATATTCAAACAAATTTATGATAGATATCAATCTACAAACTACATAATTATTACTATTACAACTTACCAGTAACTAGTATTTATGAAAGTAGTCATTTATGCAGTGGAGAATTGTAAATAAGAAGGAGCTGCATTGGATGATTTCAAAAATCTTGACGTTTCGATCCCTACTATGGGAAGGGTAAGGAAGCTGCTGTGTCCCCATTACACCAATCACAGCAGGCACGCCTCGCTCCAAAGAAAACTGCACTTGGGCTTCATGTGAATCCCTTGGTGCAAATGACATGGTCAAAACATTTCTCTTCAAAACTTATGCACCCCAGCTTGCCACCTAAGCATGCCATAAGGATTTCAGATAAGGGCATATCCTCAAACTCCATAAATCATTGCAAAAACAAAATACGGGACTTATCACAAAACTTTGCTACCCGTGCATATATATAGTTGTCATTAATAATCTTAACCAGCTCAGGGAGGTATTTCACAATTAATATTCACCATTATCCTTTGTAAACT
>LPNX010155617.1:87343-108613 GCA_001517045.1 Pseudotsuga menziesii
AAGATGTTGTCAAATCGATATTCAGACACATTAATCTTGGAATGAGATGAGTCATAAGTGAAGGTAGGGTTTCCATATCTTATTTACAACCCTATTCATTCAAAATAATGTTCAAGTTGAAGAAAATTCAAGTGCTATTGAACAAAACATTTATGGATGAGTACAGAGCCAAGGAATTCAATCTAGTAAGAAAATTGAAAGATTGGTGGACTGAATATAAGGCCTTCTTAGAAAATAATAATTGGATGTATTCTACACAATACTTGAGATACCCATATCAGTTTATGAAAACCATGATTTTTATGTTATATGGCGAGGAGGGATCCTCTCATTTTAAAATAGAATGGAATCTATTGGCGCATCGTGTAGTAAACACATGGCATGATTTCAATTGGGTGAGCATCTTGTCTGTCAATCTACTGTGCTTCACTAGGGCCATTAAAAAGGTATAAGGATACAAAAACCAGAGTTTTTACATGTTATACTACATATTAGATGCAGTTTGATCCTATAATCCTTTTCCCAAAATGGGATGAGAGTGGAAACCTAGTCTTCTACCTATGCATGTATATTGTTGTGAATTGTGGTCCTCCAACTATAGGTTATATTTCTATAACAGAAATTAAAGCCTTGCAAAAATTAAAAGAGAAATGAAGGGTAACCATACCAGTCATGATAAATTCCAATAAGGCCTCTTTCATATATCACACCAAGTGTATTCTTTTTTGCAATGGTTGGGACAACATTCATAACCCAAACTTTGTCGAATGTAAGTGTTGTTGCAAAGGCACCAAGACCTGCATTCATGTCCATAACATTGTGATATCTACTCTCCCCAATATATTTGTTCATTCTTTTTTAGCCTTTCACGTGCTTTCTCCACAACTGTGTATCAGCATTATATGTCTCAGCAGTAACACCTGATAATGAACCACTGAGAACTCTAGGAGGAACATCATTCAGGCGCTTTGGGAACTTCTCCAAAATCCCTCCAGACACATCATTAGCATCACTGACTTTAGGCATTTGCGTAGTGCATCTTTGCATTCTCTTGTGCCTGGGGGGTCAGCAGATTTTATAGACATTATCATATAAGCATAAAATTTCAATCATCTGAGTAAAACTAGGCCATTTGAGTAAAACTAGGGCACTGTCAAAGCAAACTCTTCTTGTATTGTAATGAAATATGAAGCCAATTATGCAAACATGCTTGAATTTTTTTAAGATTTAGACAGTTAAAATTAAACCTGTCTGCAGCACAAGATCAATTCATGCATGGCCATTAAAATGTAAAAGCAGATAGGGACACAACTTGAAACCTCTCAGAGTAGTGCACTAAATTCAACAAAGTTATTTGATGTTTTTCCAAGGGACAGAAAATAGGTTATTTCCATGTATATAGTATGCCCTCTAACTAGCATAAATCAAATTAAACCTCTTTGAAATCTCCACAGACATGCATGAGATGATATTGATAATTTGATATGAATCGGCTCCAGAAAGGAGGTACACATGAAATTATCAATATGCTTATGCTATAAACTTTCTTGCCCCTTACCATTAAATAGAGCTAGAAACCCAAGCCTCCATGTGACTTAATTGATTTTACTATAGTCCAATGTACTGAGCCAGCCTATTGAGTTAAATGAGTGCGACTATCCTGAGTGCCCATTTTGGTAATCATAAAATAGCACAAGCTAGAGGGCATTTTTTTATTGGACATTGTTGTATGATGTATCAAGGTTTTATTGGTAACACGGAAAAACAGAATGCCAGTTATAGGCACAAGACACTATAGATCACAAGAAATTAGGCATGCTGGTGGAAGGATATATCTCTGTCCGTGCACCATGTCAATATTAATAACAAGAATGCCTTTGGGATAGAATTCTTATGGCTAAAAATCCCCAGGAACTTTCTCAGGAGGACATCTGTTGAGTACAGGATTGCCCCGCTGGGACAACTATCTGTAATAATATTGTCAAGGGGAAATATCTAATTTAATAACATGCCTTCAAAATTTGAAGTACATAATTAGAAAATTTTGGGAGTACTCATGGAATCTAATTCCTCTTTTGAAGAATAGGGAAGATATGCTTAGATGCAAAGAGGCTCTCAGGGAACAGGTCGGGAACAAAGTACAAAGCTATTAGATAACATGAATCAATAAGGCCCTAGGGCATACTCTGGACACTATAGAGTATAGACTGATAGACTGGACTCTAGAGTCGTTTTTTGATGACTTTAAGAAAAGTGCAAAAAACACCTCATAAATGTGATTTCAATTTTCATGGGGAATAGAAATGGATATTTTTTTCTTTGAAAAAATGGCATATTGCAATATTAACAACACACAAATGTGTTTAACGTTAATGTTATGACATGTGACCAAATGAAAATTTAAAGGCTAGGTGGCTAAACCACCATGCTATAAATGTGTGAATCAAGATGTTATATTTGTAAGAGAAAAGTATTCAATAATAAAAGTGTATCTTCTCATTTTTCCTTCTCTTTGGTATTCATTTGTACATGTGTGCAACCTATAAAAAAATATGACATATACCTGAAACCTGGAATCAAGTTTCTGAGAATCTGCCAATCATTGGTGAACAACGCTGCACCATAAGAAGTATGGAGTCTGGACACCCAGTATAGCAAGGCAAGTACAAATATATCTAAGATTTTAGAAAAGTCAAAATGGCATTAATAATTTGAAAAGTTTAAAAGTGCAACGGCCAGTTAATATTGATTTTTTGACCTCAAAGCTGAAGTTAAAAAAGGCTGCATTGATCAGGACCAATCTTAATTTTTCAAGACATCACTGTAAGGGTCAAATGGAAGCATAAGAAAATGAACAGAGAGTGGATACATGAAGATCACCTGTGTGAAACATGCATGGACATCATTTGAGAACGCACTGATTCTTGTGTGGGCATTGCAGAACAAAGACCATGTAACCCATTGAGATAAACACAGTTACAGACAGTTCAAGATAGATGCCTAGGTTGAGTTTGTGTAGAACAACAAAACCTTGAATACAAAAACACCCTGTAGTGGAGAAAATGGAAAGGAGAGATAGATGAGACTGCAGTGCCCAGATGCCTGTATTGTCAACTGAGATATCAATGTGAACAAGGGCCCAGATGGAAGATACAACCAAGCAGGATTCAATTGTGCTTCCTCTAATGGCAACCATGGAGAATGAAGCTCATGTAAAATAAGGCTGATACCCACAAATTTTCAACAACTGATAATACTATGGGAGTTCAGATTAACAATCATAGTTGAACTTATGGAATGAAATAAACAGAAGGTTCTTTAGAGGAGAAATACTACATCCATATATGCTCTAACTTATAAAAGGAAGCCTTGAATGAACCACATGGGCTAAAATCTCAGAATAGGAGGTTGTGGGATTAGAGGTGATATCTAAGCAAGTCCCCTAAAATTGGAAAAGGTAACGAGTTGAGTAGTGAGTGTCAATATTATTACTGTCGTATATCAATAAAAATAAGATTAAGGGAGACCATCAAAGATCAGAGAAAATGGAGGACTCCAAGATTTGGGTCATGTTAACACTAAAAAATGTCCAGTTACAAATATCAACTATGGCAGACTTAACACTTGAACCCAGAAGATTTAAAACTTATTATAGAATAATTGGTCCTATAAATAGTTACTCCTCCCAAATTCTCAGTAATATATTTCTCTGAGCAACATGGAGATAGAAAGGATGAGCATTGAATCAACAAAATTCTTTTGACATAAGTTTCAGCACATTGAAATGAGGAAAAAACAAAATTCTTTTGACATAAGTTTCAGCACATTGAAATGAGCAAAAAGAAAGAAAACAAAGGCATTATTGAAGAAAACAGAGGCATTATCAAATGAAAAATAGAAGAGCTCACCTGCACAATTGCAATATCCAAAATGCGGCCTCGAAGACCAACTGCAATTAAAGCAACTTATTTTGGCACTTAATATCTTGGAAATGACTTTTGGTTCTTGAAATCAATACTCATACTTTCATCATTTTTGCATATGGATTTTGTCCCCATGCATGATGGCACTCGTCAAAGATTAGTAGGTCAACAATATCGAGGTTGAGAAAACTAAATTGTAGACCATCCAATAGAAGCTGAGGTGTCATCACAAGTACCTGAAAAATAATTAATCATTATTTTAATGTAATGCTTTCAGGATTCAAGGCCCTAAAAGAACAAAAATAATTACAGCTACATTTGGCCTTTGAATAACGGCCAAAAATAATAGCATTTATACATGGTACAAAACAGGAATTGAACATGTGCATGTCCATCAGTGGGAGCAAACAAAAGCATTGAGACAAAATAAACTTGTCAAAACTGTGGCGAAATTTACTTGACTTGACCAAACAAATTAAATAAATAAATTACTGTATATGTGGGTAAATTAACATCCACAATATTTTTCCAGAATTAATAACAGGAGTTGAGCATCAACTGTTCAAAGAAATAATAGCTACGTACTCAACACTACCTCATGCAAAGCAGTTATTCATTTCCATTCCTGAACATTCCAACCATTACCACATTTTGCACCATAAAAATGGGCAAATTTTAAGTCTGTATTTATTCTAATGACTTCAGCTTGCTGAAAAGTTCACAACAATACATATTGTCATTTTTTGTTTATTCTCAAAGGGTGAGCTTTACATGTTCCTCTTTCAATTAAAAAAGAAGCAATGCATTATTCGAGATTTTACAACTTACCTGTATGACCAGCTGAATTTTTGGTGCAAGAAACACTATTAAACTTTTCTCGCCTTTATCCCTCAACTTATGAGCAATCTGCTTCATGAGCTGTACAGCAATCAAGGTTTTCCCAGAACCTGTTTCCAAAAATACAATTGTGTTCTTCTCCATAGCAACATGCAATATTTCCAACTGATAGCTGTGTAAAATAAAGTCCTCAATATGTAAGTCAATAAATAAATCACATTGTTATAAAAAACAACAAAATGATAATAAATCTGCGTAGCAAAGGTGCACTCACAATATGCATGCACTAATAAATAAACCTACCCACCCAGTACATACCTGGCTGTTAGATGGCACAAATCAGCTTGTTCGGAATAGACCTTTTGTCTCTCACTAGTGGATACCGGATCTTTTATATTTACGTTGATTAACTTAGATTTAGGAGCTGTTATGGCACTCCCAGTTTGTATTACACTAATTTTACTCTTTTAGTTCCATTAAACTAATTTTCTGGTCATTAGTTAGATATTAATAAAATTATTTTATCTTACATGACAGGATTCAGAGTGCATCTCTTGTTACAATGACAGGATTTAGAGTGCATCCCTTGTTACAAGGGCATCTCTATTTCTCTGTTGGAGAAGTAGCAACTCCCATAACAATGTTTTTCAGGCTATAGGGGCCAAGGACCTTCTGGCTATAGATATAATCCTCGTATCTTACATGATAGGATTTAGAGTGCATCCCCTATTTCAGGGGAGTCTCCGTTTCTCTGTTATAGAAGTAGCAACTCCCATAACAGGGTTTTGCCTCTTATTAGAAGCAAAGTATGAATTTTGGTTATTGAATTCTGCTGAGCATAAATTAAAATTGGAGTAGGTTTCAAAATATTTTATTAACTACTAATGAATCGAATTCTCAGAAGATAAACCTAGAAAGGACACAAGGAAGCCACAGGGGAAGGAAGCTAGAGGGGAAGACTCTATGTTGTATGTCAAATTGAGATGTTTATTTTTATTTATTCATAATAATCAGTGAGGTGTTAGTCATAGTGATCAGTGAGGTATGATGCCACTGATAGCATAGGGAAAATTTAGTTTTTGAGATGAAGTGATTTAAATCAATTATGGTCATTCTAATGAGTCATGTTCATATACATACTGTTCTTTAAATGCCCCTCTTTCAATTCCACTGATATACATATACTGTTCTTTCAATGCCCCTCTTTCGTTTCCATTTCTGAACATTCCAACCATTACCACATTTTGCACCATAAAAATGGGCAACTTTTAAGTCTGTATTTATTCTAATGACTTCAGCTTGTTGAAAAGTTCACAACAATACATATTGTCATTTTTTGTTTATTCTCAAAGGGTGAGCTTTACATGTTCCTCTTTCAATTAAAAAAGAAGCAATGCATTATTCGAGATTTTACAACTTACCTGTATGACCAGCTGAATTTTTGGTGCAAGAAACACTATTAAACTTTTCTCGCCTTTATCCCTCAACTTGTGAGCAATCTGCTTCATGAGCTGTACAGCAATCAAGGTTTTCCCAGAACCTATTTCCAAAAATACAACTGTGTTCTTCTCCATAGCAACATGCAATATTTCCAACTGATAGCTGTGTAAAATAAAGTCCTTGATATGTAAGTCAATAAATAAATCACATTGTTATAAAAAACAACAAAATGATAATAAATCTGTGTAGCAAAGGTGCACTCACAAGATGCATGCACTAATAAATAAACCTACCCACCCAGTACATACCTGGCTGTTAGATGGCAAAAATCAGCTTGTTCGGAATAGACCTTTTGTCTCTCACTAGTGGATAGCGTATCTTTTATATTTACGCTGATTAGCTTAGATTTAGGAGCTGTTATGGCACTCCCAGTTTGTATTACACTAATTTTACCCTTTTAGTTCCATTAAACTAATTTTCTGGTCATTAGTTAGATATTAATAAAATTATTTTATCTTACATGACAGGATTCAGAGTGCATCCCTTGTTACAATGACAGGATTCAGAGTACATCCCTTGTTACAAGGGCGTCTCTATTTCTCTGTTGGAGAAGTAGCAACTCCCATAACAAGGTTTTTCAGGCTATAGGGGCCAAGGACCTTCTGGCTATAGATATAATCCCCGTATCTTACATGACAGGATTCAGAGTGCATCCCCTATTTCAGGGGAGTCTCTGTTTCTCTGTTATAGAAGTAGCAACTCCCATAACAGGGTTTTGCCTCTTATTAGAAGCAAAGTATGAATTTTGGTTATTGAATTCTGCTGAGCATAAATTAAAATTGGAGTAGGTTTCGAAATATTTTATTAACTACAAATGAATTGAATTTTCAGAAGATAAGCCTAGAAAGGACACAAGGAAGCCAGAGGGGAAGGAAGCCAGAGGGGAAGACTCTGTGTTGTATGTCAAATTGAGATGTTTATTTTTTTTTATTCATAATAATCAGTGAGGTGTTAGTCATAGTGATCAGTGAGGTATGATGCCACTGATAGCACAGGGCAAATTTAGTTTTTGAGATGAAGTGTTTTAAATCAATTATGGTCATTCTAATGAGTCATGTTCATACACATACTGTTCTTTAAATGCCCCTCTTTCAATGCCACTGATATACATATATTGTTCTTTCAATGCCCCTCTCAAAGTAGACCAATTTTCCAAATAAAGCAAATAGAACAAATATGGAAGTATTATTAATATTGACTATGGTTGGAAAAAAAATCAAGTCACAAATACTATATAACTAGAGTAGACAGTGAAATATTGCAGAATAATAGTGAGCTTAGCATCTACAACCATTTGTGCAGAATATTCATGAGTCCTACCAACTCAACATGCTCACCCATTCGGATGGTTGCTGATGGGAAGTTACAGTGACGTCACACAGTTAGCAGAGTACATTCTAGAGAATATAAAAGGCCAGCTTTGAGTTTGAATTGAGGACACTACAGACCATCTGATGTGAACCTTTTGCATCTTGGGTAATTTCTTTTCTGCGTTTCTTGAAACCCACTACCCAAGCCATAGGTTTGGAAAATTCAAAATATTGTACTACTCTGTATTAGAAGTGCGTAGCTAATAGCATTTTTGAGCTTACACAAATCACTAAGACCATCTTCAGAACTAGTAAGGAACACCTATGACTAGTTGCATCTTCAAGAAAACAAAGAATGCATCCATGGCCGTTCACTAACAGGGGCTAGAGAATCTGGAATCATAATGCAAAAGTCAATAATTTCACTTTAGCATTAACAATTTTGTCTCTTGATATGAGAATGATAATGATGATCCAAATTTACCTTTACAGCATCATTATCAAAACCCTGAGAAATTAGTCAGTTACGACAATCATAGGATATGGATCATAGATTAATGACTTACAGTCTTTCTTAATATGAGAGTGATAATGATGAGCCAAATTTACCTTTACAGCATCATTAGCAAAACCATGAGAAATTAGTCAGTTGCGACAATCATAGGAAACGGATCATAGATTAATGCCTTATAGTCTTACACTACGCACATAACCCCAAAAATGATGTATCATAATTATCAAAGTCATTGGAATATTGTCAAATGAAAAATAGCATAACAAAAATACTGCAACCCCTAGTCCCAAGCGGGTTGGGATAAAACATAATGGCAAAGCTTAAAGAGAACCTTGAAGTAGGTTTGGGTCTATAAAAGACTAAAATACTAAAATATGCACATTGGTCATGACCTCCCGGTGCCCGCAGTTCAACCCCTACCATCACATGCCCCCTTGGATACATCAAGATGCTGGAATGGCCCATGGGAAAGAAACCAGGTCAAGTTTTCAGCTGAGGTCTGTGACATCAGTACAAAATGATTCGATTGATGATGAATTTCATAACCTTACTGAGGATGTTTTAGAAGATAGTTTCGTTTAGTTCAACCAGGCCAGCTGTTTAATTAAGGCTTCTATTTATTTTCCAGGCTTCTTTTACATTGCAGCCCTTGCGGAAGTATTTTTAGAAGTTGTGACTAATAACAGAACAGATTTTCACAGATGGTGCAGAGACATGTGACATTATTTGAATATCCATTTGACATAATTGAGAGACTGTTTTAAGAGATTGAAAGGTGACGGGACACATGGCCTTTATGGGCCAAATCCAAGCCAGTATATACTCACTGGTATTGTTCAACCCATAAGTAGTATGCTACCAGATGTTACATGCTTGAGGTACCAATCCGTTCATTTCAGAAAGTGCAGCCTCAACTTCAGCTTCTGACGAGTAAGAAACAAATCCAAACCCTCACGATCTTCCTGTTTCACAATCCTGTATAAATTTTGCACCCAAAACATTCCCTTTTGTGTTGAATGCCTCTTTAAGATATTCTGAGGTTACACTCCATGCAAGATTACCAACATACACCTTGTGTGGACTGTCAACATAGCCACCAAAACTAGGTGACCTTGCGGGCCTCCCTCCAGTTGGTGATCTAGGAAACCCATCTGGTACTCTAGGAATCTCTGGAAAGTTGACCTTCATATTGCGCCCACCTATTTCCTGCATTGATATAAGGCCAACCAACCCAGTCTAGTCACAAAACTGCTAACAATGGACCAACTGACACAAGAATATCTAGACCTTATTTCCTTGCTTTTACTTATAGTGCTTAAGAACACATTTGCTCACATCGTTATCAATCTGATTAAGTTTCTTTTCTTCCAATCTAAGACAATAAGAATATAAAATTTTCTAGAACACTAGTTAAGGATTCATATCAATTTCCTGAAAATATAAGATTTAGAAAACAATGCTTAAATTGATCCCTGTATGAAAATATGAGACAAGTAAACAACTCTAGGAATGAATACATTCCCTCACTTACAAAGCCATCGAACTTTTTAATAGCTGCTTCAGCCTCTTCAACAGTGCTCATTGTAACAAATGCAAATCCTCTGCTTCGCCCGGTGGACCTATCATAAATTACCTGCACCCATCAGGAATTTATACAAAGAAATGAGTCTAATGCCTTAGGAAAATCAATGAAGGACTAATTCACCAAGTCTTCCTAACCTGGTTTTTCTAATCCTAGTATTTTGTCTCCTTCATACGCAAAGAGATTTGTTATGAGAAAAATCATCAGCAGCTAGACCATGATGATTGAAAAGTTAGATGTGACCATAGTAGACCCCCAAAGGCACTGAGAAAATATTGATGCCTAATGAGCACGGTGTTTATTTTGAAAAAACTGTCAAAGGGTTGGGTTGTCATGATTTCCCCAATTGAAATGAGAAATTTGATTTTAACACACAACATAAGCACTGAATTCGTAGGTGGTTGCATTTAGGGGTTAATTCACTAAGAAAGCATAGCAAAGTCTTTGTGCAGGAGATGTTCATATTCTTAATTCTAAAAATCAATTTTGAAAAAAATAATTTCATTTACACAGAAGAGTGACTCTGATGTCATAGGTGAACCAATAAAAAGGGCTAATTCACAGTCTGCCTAGCCTGGTTTCCTAATCCATGTACTCTCTCTTGAGGATTGTAAGAAAATCATAAGCTGCTTGAAAATTCACAGGTGGTTAGTATAGACCTCCCAAAGCATAGTTAAAAAAAATATGTCTAATAAGCATTGTGTTATTTTCGAGCCCTGATATTCGCCAACTCAAATTCAGCATCAAAACACTTGACAGACACACACAAAGGCACATACATTCGAAAACCCAAATTTGTAATAATGAAAAGGTAACTGGATAATACCTCTACCATCTCGACAACCCCACTCTCGTCGAACATTTTGGCAAGCCCTTCACTGTCAACGTCAAAGGGGATATTACCCACATATAGTTTAGTGCCCTCAGGAAGAGGAGGATAGTCCTGGTCTTCAACTGTCTCTTGCTCTGCTTTTCTCTCTGTACCAATTGCTACATCTGATTCTTTCTCCTGAACCGCTTGAATTCCCCCCAATTGCTCTTCCGATTATTTTCCTTTTGAAACTCCTGATGCAGGGGGGGATCCTCCACTTATTCTTATGCTTGCACTAAAGGAATATCATGTGCCTCCTCTACCACTTCTGCCGCCACTGGTGAATCCTGTGCCAATGATCTAATTCTTAGGACCCGCCTCCTGCCCAAAACAGGGGTCAAACAAGAAATCCCTTGGAGGGCATGGGATATCCCTAAATGACAAGGGGCAGCCGTTGGTAAGGCCATCATAGGAAGCCTTGAACAAGGAGCCTTCAGACATGCTAAACCTCCTCCTAAAGCCATTACTATTGTTGCTTCTAATGAAGGCAGCACTTGGGTAGTCGCCATTGAAAAGCATGAAGCTGCCATCTTCACAAAAACCTTAAAAACACCTGCCCTAAAACCTTGCAAAAATTATAAAACTGCAAAAGGATCCTATAACTTCATCGGATAGTGTCTAATTCTTCATCAATTTCACTTTTACCTAAAAACTTCAAAAACCAAAAATCCACAGACCATCCCACCGAACATAATGATGGTATTATATACTTAATTCTACAATAATAAGCTAAGCAACTTATCTGCTTTTCCAAAGTATTTATTGGGTTGGTTGGGGGACTCCTTTCAAAATTAATTTGGATAGAGTGCAAACCCACCCAATTAATTATTATTTTTCCGACCAGCAAGCATAAAGATGCTCAAGCTCAAAGCAAATGATTCAATCCTGGATCTAAAAGGTAAACGCGATGAAAGGGGCGAGGATACCACATTTCACTTTCATTATTTTTCATTCATTATATGAAGTTTGGAATGCAATAATTATCAATGTATATAATGTTTTCTAATCAAGTTTCACCTCCCTTTAAAGGCCAATCAGATAGCTTCATTTACAACGATCATTATATTGAGTGGTACACTACAATCTCTACATTTAAAAAATAAATAAAATGAAAAATCCACTAAAGGCGTCGTCGCTTAACCGACGGTTATGAGAATAGTCATCGCTTCACTGATGCTCGTGGCCACATTTACAAAAAAAAAATGTATTCTTGTGATTTTTGGTAAGTTTAAAAAGAGAAATCCAAGCGCCGTCGGATTTTTCCATCGGATTTTCGATCGAAATGTAGTAGTGTGAATCTTACAAATATAACAATATTAAGCAGATTACGAAGTTTTAGACGTATTTGGGAAAGCATTATACTTTACTACAATAAAAGAGGTGCAACAGTAGGTAAAGACTTGCACAACTCCTCTCGTAAGTGTTTCTGGAAGGGGTCCCGTAGGGAAAGTAAAGAGTCTAGGTCCCTCCCTTGAACCTTGAAGCAAGGAAATTCTTAGATATTATAACCTTTAGTCTGAAATCCTGTACACAACATTTTTGGTCTACCAACCCTTGAATTGCTAGTTCCTGAGTTTTATCTGTAAACATAGCAATATTATTATAAACCTGGGCAGGTCTGACCTATTTTTGGGGCTGCAACTTGTAAAAATCACAGGATATCCAATAATAGATTTGATCCTTATGGCCTATTATAGTGCATCTGCAGGTGTAGCATTCCTCTGTTACTATAAGGGAATTATGATCTAGCCATTTCATCTCCACCACATCCACAATAAAGAAAAAAAACATGAATAGAAAAAAAACACAATAGATAATCAAGAAAAACACAGAACAAACCTGAAGGTCTAAACATTAATGATGCCATTCTGAAGGCAATGGAGACCCAACATGAAGCTCAATACCAATATTTGTCAGTTTCAATTTCTGTCCACCGACACCAGTCTCATCACCATGTTTAGAATTGCCTAAATTCCAATTCCATTTACTCTTTTTAGATGTGTCTTCAAGCATCTTCTTAGATTCAGAAAAATTACTTGTAAATCTAGTCCTCTTAGCCTAAGTATTCAACACAGTAGGTCCGCGTCAGAATTGAACTCTCTGTACAGGTACATGCCTGAAGGATAAAGAAAGAAAACAATTCTTTAGGAGCCCAATCTTTTTCAACCAACAATCATATATAACTCAGTGACTGCAACTTGGTGAGACCTCTATCCCAATCAATTATCATGACCTTTGATTCGCCAAAAATAGAAAGCTAGAGAACCTTTTTTTTTTGCGAACCATAAAAGCCCCCATAAGGCTAAAAGTTCATGCAATTGTTTTGTTGGATCTATGAAGATCGAGGTGCATGGCACTAATATTACTAATAGAAGGTAGACAACTTACAAAAATTACACTTCATTGCCAAATTTGCAATTTTCCATGACACAATTAAAAATGACTAATTCATATTCTTCTAGCTAGTCATTTTTTATGTCGTGACTAAATTAGTCATTTATTTTAGTCATTTTTAACTCTGTCACTTATTATCTAGTCATATTTGTTAGTTGGTGACTAAATTAGTCATTAATTTTAGTCGTTTATAGTTGAGTCAATCAAAATTGCTCATATTTAGTAGTAAATCACTTGGAAAACCTATGGTGACTAGAATTTTTAGTCACCTAGTAGCTAATTCCTCATTTTGTACTAGTGGAGATTGAACCACCGAACATGGTTTTTGCTGAGTCACATTTACATCGGGAGTAACATAATTATTGAACTCTTCACAAGATTTTCCGTCTACTAATGGATGAATAATATCAGCTTCCGTATAACTAGCTTCTTTTAATGTTGCATTATCTTCCTCAGCCTTTATGTCAGGTATCTGTTGAGGGGGAATGCGAACTATTTGCTCATGTAATGAATGCCGACGATTTCTTGAATCTTCCCTTTTTTTTGTTTTTTATTTTCTGCTTCTTGAGGTGTAAACACCTTCCTTGTTGACTTTCGTCATCTATTACGTACATTCCCCATTGAAATCCACCCAAACCTATACAAAACTATGGAATTATGTAAGTAATGATAAAAAAATGCATGTCGAACAGTTTTCTGTGCGTGGGTTCAGACGAATTATGTCTTTTGATACATTAAAGCTGGCCAACATGACGCCACCCTACATTTTCTATAAAACACATATCGCATATGCGATATTGAATTCCATGTTTTTAATGAACGGGCATGTTTTTACATGTTTTCCATAACGCATATGCAGTATATCGCATATGTGATTTAGTGCATATGAGATATATAGCATATATGATTTAGTGGTCAATGAAAATGTGCAATTTACACTTATCTAGATATGACGAGGATGGGGGTGATGAACATTGAGGGTGTCCATGAGCATTGTGATGATGAGTATGAGGGTGAGGGTGTCGATGAGGATGAGTGTGAGGGTGTCGATGATGATGAGGATGAGGGTGTCAATGAGGATGAGGGTGAGGGTGTTGATGATGATGAGGATGAGGGTGTCAGTGATGATGAGGATGAGGGTGTTGATGATGGTGATAATGAGGCTGATGAACACTGATGATGAGGATGAGGATGATGATGAGGATGAGGATGATGATAAGGATGATGATGATGATGATGATGATGATGATGATGATGATGACCATGATGATGATGATGAGGATGATGGTGATGGTGATGATGAGGATGAGGGATGAGGATGATGATGATGATGACAAGGATGGTGATGATGATGATGATGAGGAGGAGGATGGTGATGATGATGAGGATGATGGTGACGATGAAGATGATGGTGAACAATGATGGTGATGATGAGGAGGATGATTACTATGATGATGATGATGAGGATGAGGGTGATGATGATGATGATGATGATGATGATGACCATGATGATGATGATGATGATGAGGGTGATGATGATGATGGTGATGAGGATGAGGATTATGATGATGATGATGATGATGAGGATGAGGATGTTGATGATGTTGAGGATGAGGGTGTCGGTGTAGACGATGAGGATGAGGATGATGAGGAGGAGGAGGAGGAGGAGGATGAGGGTGATGATGATGATGAGGATGAGGGTGATGATGATGATGATGACGAGGATGGTGATGATGCTGATGATGATGACGAAGATGGTGATGATGATGAGGATGATGGTGACGATGAAGATGATGGTGAACAATGATGGTGATGAGGAGGAGGATAATGACTATGATGATGATGATGATGAGGATGAGGGTGATCATGATGAGGGTGATCATGATGATGACCATGATGATGATGATGAGGATGAGGGTGATGATGAGGAGGAGGAGGAGGATGAGGATTATGATGATGATGAGGATGAGGATGCTGATGATGTTGAGGATGAGGGTGTCGATGAAGACGATTCTGATGATGATGGCGAGGAGGAGGAGGAATATGAGGGTGATGACGAGGAGGATGATGACTATGATGATGAGGAAGAGGATGAGGGTGATGATGATGATGACCATGATGATGATGATGACCATGATGCTGATTACGATGATGATGATGATGATGATGATGACCATGATGATGATGATGAGGATAAGGGTGATGAACGATGATGATGAGGATCGAGGTTGATGATGACAAGGATGAGGGTGATGATCATGATGAGGATGAGGGTGACGATGAAGATGATGATGAGGATGACTGCGATGATGAGGAGGATGATGAATATGATGATGATGATGAGGATGAGGGTGTTGATGATGATGATGATGATGGTGAGGATGGGGGTGATGAACGATGCTGATGAGGGTGATGATGATGATGAGGATGAGGGTGACGATGAAGATGATGATGAGGATGATGGTGATGATGAGGAGGATGATGCATATGATGATGATGATGAGGATGAGGGTGTTGATGAAGATGATGATGATGGTGAGGATGAGGGTTATGAACGATGCTGATGAGGATCGAGGTTGATGATGATGAGGATGAGGGTGATGATGATGATGAGGATGAGGGTGACGATGAAGATGATGATGAGGATGAGGGTGACGATGAAGATGATGATGAACAATGATGGTGATGATGAGGAGGATGATTAATATGATGATGATGATAAGGATGAGGGTGATGGTGATGATGATGATGATGATGACCATGATCATGATGATGAGGATGAGGGTGATGAGGAGGAGGATGATGACTATGATGATGATGATGAGGATGAGGGTGATGATGAGGAGGAGGAGGATGGTGATGACGACCATGATGATGATGATGACGACCATGAGGATGAGGGTGATGATTATGATGACCATGATGATGATGATGATGATGATGAGGATGAGGATGAGGGTGATGAGGAGGAGGAGGAGGATGAGGGTGGTGATGATGATGATGATGAGGGTGAGGATGAGGATGATGACCATGATGAAGTTGATGCAGATGAGAGTGATGATGAGGATGTTGATGATGAGGATGAGGATGATGATGATGGTGATGATGATGATGATGATATGACCATGATTATGATGATGAGGATGAGGGTGGTGATGAGGAGGAGGAGGATGAGGGTGATGATGATGATGAGGTTGACAATGATGATGATGACCATGATGAAGCTGATGAGGATGAGGGTTATGATGATGAGGAGAAGGAGGAGGAGGAGGATGATGAGGAGGAGGAGGAAGATGAGGGTGATGATGATGATGATGACGATGAGGGTGATGATGATGATGAGGTTGATGATAATGATGATGAGGATGAGGATGAGGATGATGATGGTGATGATGATGATGATGATGATGATGATGACCATGATGAAGCTGATGAGGATGAGGGTGATGATGATGATGATGATGATGAAAATGAGGATGATGATGATGGTGATGAGGATGAGGGTGATGATGATGATGATGATGATGATGACCATGTTGATGATGATTAGGACGAGGGTGATGATGATGATAAGGATGAGGATGAGGATGATGACGGTGATGATGATGATGATGATGATGATGATGACCATGATGAAGTTGATGAGGATGAGGGTGATGATGATGATGATGATGATGAAAATGAGGATGATGATGATGGTGATGAGGATGAGGGTGATGATGATGATGATGATGATGATGACCATGTTGATGATGATTAGGACGAGGGTGATGATGATGATAAGGATGAGGATGAGGATGATGACGGTGATGATGATGATGATGATGATGATGATGACCATGATGAAGTTGATGAGGATGAGGGTGATGATGATGATGATGATGATGAAAATGAGGATGATGATGATGGTGATGAGGATGAGGGTGATGATGATGATGATGATGATGATGACCATGTTGATGATGATTAGGACGAGGGTGATGATGATGATAAGGATGAGGATGAGGATGATGACGGTGATGATGATGATGATGATGATGATGATGACCATGATGAAGTTGATGAGGATGAGGGTGATGATGATGATGATGATGATGAAAATGAGGATGATGATGATGGTGATGAGGATGAGGGTGATGATGATGATGATGATGATGAAAATGAGGATGATGATGATGGTGATGAGGATGAGGGTGATGATGATGATGATGATGATGACCATGTTGATGATAATTAGGATGAGGGTCATGATGATGATGATGAGGATGAGGGTGACGATGATGATGAGGTTGACAATGATGATGATGAGGATGAGGATGAGGATGATGACGGTGATGATGATGATGATGATGACGATGATGACCATGATGAAGTTGATGAGGATGAGGGTGATGATGTGTATGATGAGGATGAGGATGAGGATGATGATGATGAGGAGTAGGATAAGGATGAGGGTGATGATGATGATGATGACGATGACGATGATGACCATGATGATGCTGATTAGGATGAGGGTGATGATGATGATGATGACGAGGATGAGGATGATGAGGATGATGATGAGGATGAGGATGAGGGTGATGATGATGACGATGATGATGACGATGATGACCATGATGATGCTGATGAGGATGATGGTGATGATGATGATGAGGATGATGATTATGGTGATGATGATGATGATGACCATGATGATGCTAATGACGATAAGGGTGATGATGATGATGATGATGAGGATGAGGGTAATGATGATGATGAGGATGAGGCTGGAAATCAAGCTGATGAGGATGAGGGTGATGATGATGATGATGAAGCTGATGAGGGTGATGGTGATGACGATGATGATGAGGAGGAGGAGGAGGATGATGACGATGATGATGAGGAGGAGGAGGAGGATGATGACTATGATGATGATGAGGAGGATGAGGATGAGGGTGATTATGATGAGGATGAGGATGAGGGTGGTGATGATGATGAGGATGAGGGTGATGAACAATGATGCGTTAGGACAAAAACAAATTAGTTAAAACAAAATGCATATGCATTATAGCTTTATCATATCGCATATGTGTTATATCACATATGCGATATGAATAATCTATAATGCATATGCAATATAACGCATATGCAATATAGCTTATTCATATCGCATATGCATTATATCGCATCTGCGATATGAATAAGCTATATCCCGTATGCGTTATATCGCATATGCATTATTTTAAAATTTAAATAATCGGTGGGATTAAGGTTTGGCATTAGGTTTGGAAGCAACTTCAGAATACCGAACCTCTTGGCTAGGACAAATCAACCAGGGCTATTGCTTGTCTTTTAGAACTCTATCAATATGCTCAGTTTAGATGACATGTTTTGATATGACATACACAATATTTTTTATGAAAATGTAGGATATTGTAGAGTACAAAATGATGATTCTAAATATGTAATATTTTCCTTCAAAATTGTCTTTTATTTATTTATAATTATTTTTCTAAATGACACACGTTAGTTTTCAAAAATACATACATCGATTGTTTGTTATATAACTTTTGATTTCCATCACCATTTCCCAAAAAAAATATATGGTGCACTAGAAGAGATCAAGATCTACGATATTATATTTAGAAATCAAGGATTTCATGAATTTGTTCCCCTAAAGTGTTGCACCCGCACATAAGGTTTTAATTTCAATCTTTTCTGACTTCAATAATTAATAATAAAAAAATTAATTCATGAAAAATTCCAAATAAATAGTGTTGGACTAGGCCCATATGTCCTTTATATTTCTGCAAGATTTTATCCCAAATGGACATCATTTACCTCATACATTGTTGCACCCGCACAAACATATATGTTAAGATGTGCTGAAAATTTGAAAACCCGCTTTCACGGAAACTAATTTTATAATCATTTACGCACATTTTCTCTACATAAATGCTATATATTATGAAAGCTGATTCAATTACCTATCTTTTCTCTTTTTACTTCATCTTCAAATAAGTTAGGAAAGTACCCCTAATTTTCACCTAAATTTAGAGTTTCCCATTTATTCCAGTATTATGTAGCATCTAAAGTGTCTTTAAAGGAGTCCATGATTGTGCATCAGCCCAGATAATAAACTGAAAAAAAAGTGTTGCGTGGAGAATATTTTTTTTTTCCTTTTGGAACCTAGTAGTGTTTTTGGGTCTTCAAACAAAGATGAGGTACCTTCTATATGCAATACATGTTTGTCAAAACACATTCATGTTATGTAATTCAACAATGTGTATGCATTTATTAAACATAGGAATGTGAGATCTCGAGGAAACCAAGTGGGATTCCACAAAGAATAGGAGAACAAAACACATATGAGTTCTTTGTTCTCTAAAACATGAATGTGTTTCATTTCTCCAAAATGTGTACACATTTTAGATAACAAAATCACATCCACATTTTAGAGAAGCAAAATGCGTATTCGTTTAGTAAAGTATGTTCAATTCCAAAAATAGGGAACCTCACACTTGCTTCCACCCCTCTGAAACCCCCTAACCTTGTAAAACCCCTTCTTCAAATGCCTAACATACCCTACCCCTAATCACACACACCCCCTCTTCAACTCCCTAACACACTGCAACCCCCTAACACCCCCTCCTTAACAACCTAACACCCCTCCTAAACCCTTAACACCCCTTGTCAAAATCCCTAACACCACGTACCACTAATCACCCACACCTTCCCCATACCCATGTCTCTCCCCATAGGCCTTGAACACACCCTCCCTAATCTCTCTCTCTCTCTCTAACCCTTACTAGTCCCACCTCTCACTCTCTTTATCCCATACTCCACTAGCCTCCAATATCCTAACACCCTTTATGTCTATACATGCAACCCTTTATCCACATCCATCCCTCTCTCTCTACCTTTCACCCCTTACCACCCCTCATTATCTCTCTCTATATAACCTCAACACCCACACTCCTCAACTATATCGACCTTTTTCTTTAATTGCGCTACCACTCTGAAAACATATACTACCTCAATCTCTCTCTCTCTCTCTCTCCCCCAATCCCTCCCCCTCTCCCACCTAACTCTTACTAACCCCCTCTCTCTGAATCTCTCTCACTCCCCTACTCCTCCACCTACACCTAACTCCCACCGCTCCCTCTCTCTCCTCCAACCCCCTAACACAACACTTCCCCTCTCTCTCTCTCTCTCACACACACACAGAAAATTCCCTATGCCTCTCCATACCACGAACACCCATCCACTCTCTCTCTATCTCTAACCCTTGCTAATCCCTCCTCTCACTCTCTTTTTCTCCTACTCCACTAGCCTCCAATATCCTAGCACCCTCTATGTATATACATCTAAAACATTAGCATCATGCCTCTCTCTCTACCTTTAACCCCTTACCACCCCTTATTGTCTCTCTCTCTCTCTCTAACCTCAACACCCACACTCCTCAACTACACCTTTCTTTCTCTCCAATTTCCCTACCACTCTGAAAACCCATACCACCTAAATCTATCTCTCTCTCCCCTCCCCCTCTTCCCCCTAACTCTTACTAACCCCCTCTCTCACACTCTCTCTCACTCCCCTACTCCTCCTCCTATAGCTAAACCCCACCCCGCTCTTTCTTCTCCACCCTCGTAACACAACATTTCCCCATTCTCTGTCTCTCTCTTCTCCACCCTCGTAACACAACATTGTCCCATTCTCTCTCTCTCTCTCTCTCTCTCTCTCTCTCTCTCTCTCTCACACACACACACACACACACACACACAAATCCCTATGATTCCCCTACCACTAACATTCATCCTCTCTCTCTCTCTCTCTCTTGCTCACTCACTCACTTGCACACACACACACACACACACCCTACCAATGAATCCCCTATCCCTCTCATTTTATCCCCTCCTCTCCATAATCCTTACTAACCCCCTCCCTCACTCTCTAATCGTCCTACTCCTCACCCAACTATAACAGCCCCTCATACTCCTCATCCTCCTCCTCTCCCCCCCCTTCTCTCTCTATTATTTTCCCTTCTCTAAATATACCTCCACCCCTCTCTCACTCCACCAATAACCTAGCACACCCTCCCTCTCTCTCAAATACATATCATTACCCCTAACCCCACTCATACTCTCCCTACCCATAAAACCACCTAAGTCCCTTTATATTTTAGGCTCACTCCCCCCTAAACCTCCTCCCCTCTCTCTCGCCATTATCTCTCTCTTTATCTATCTCGATCCCCCTCATCCCTTTATCCTAATCACTCAAACCCTCCTCTCTCTCTCTCTCTCTCTCTCTCTCTCTCTCTCTCTCTCTCTCTCTCTCTCTCTCTCTCCCCCCCCCCCTTT
>LPNX010155617.1:111173-153413 GCA_001517045.1 Pseudotsuga menziesii
ATTTTGACTCAATCCTGAGTCAAGGTTAACACATGCAATACCATGGGACAATACCATGGGCTACAACAAACCATGTGCTAGACCTAACAACCTTTGACTCGATCTCAAGTCAAGGTTAACCCTAACAAGCTCTACTTTCGATGGCTAATGAACCGCTTCAGCATCTGCCTAAGCCACTGAAAGCTTTGTTTTATGCAAAGTTTTTATTAGCCTTTAAATCAACCTTTTATAGCTTTTACCTCTGTCCTTCTGGTATTTCTTCCATTTGCATAGGGTTTGACAGAGCATCAGCATCATGAGCTGCCTCAGGATCTTAAAAACTTGTTGCTGCCTCTGCTGGGTTTCAAGCACAAGGTGTGCATGAGATTTATGGTATGGATAATTTTCCTTGTTGTTTTAGAGGTTTTGGTGCTATCCCTTTGATGTCTCTATAGCCTACCTAGGTTTTGGATTGGTAGCAGTCTCACATGTTGCTTTTGGGCTAAAGATGCTTATTGCCACATCTTATAGGGTTTCCAACTTCCTGTTCTTCTTGATCTTTAGAGTATGAGTAAGGTAGGTTGACTATGTTTTTGTCTGGTGCTTAAAAATTTTCTACATCTGTAGAAAATCTTCATGGACTGATAGATGAGGTCAAAAATTCCACCTTGAGGACTGACAGGTCATATTTTGCCCTAAAAATTTGGCTAAACTACTGAAAAATGGGGCTTAAATATTGATTTAGTCCATCAAATATGTGACACCTGTGTATAAACCAAAATAGGTTTTTGTATATTGTTTTGTGTTGAGATAAAAAATCTCTCAATTTTTTGAAATTCGTTTGCATTCTTTAGATATATGTATTTCAAAAACACATGTCAAATAGGGAAATTTTGAGATCGGAAAATTAGGGTTTAGAGATGGATTCGATTCTCCCAATATGAAATACATGTAGGAAAATTGAGAGAGGTTATTTTTCTCTAACATGTTAGGAAAAACCTCCGAGCATTTTTCAAAATGATTCTCCACTCGCTTAGAATCAACATTTTAAAATTATGCCTTTTCATAGTAAAACGCCAATTTCGGTGGTTTAGAGCGCCCTGAAATTTCAGTCTTAGCTGTCGAAAGTCTATTTTCGGTGGCTTAGAGACTTTTTTGAAACCACGCTTAGCCACCGAAACCTATGTTTTGAGTTTTTTGAGTGGGTCCTCCTTCCTGTGCCTGCAAAATTGAAGTTCAAATCCTGTGCAGGAGGTTAGCGGACTGGTTTTTAGAGATTACCTCGAGTAGTAAGGATGCATGCAACAAATGAGGAGTGTACTGAAGGTATGGTGCTGAGTCTGAGGGGTTAATTATTTGATTGGTACTTGAATGAGATGATGGTGAATTCTGGTGATATCCATGAGATAGACAACCTAGCAATTATTTTAATGTGAACTTGGTGTTTCATGGTGGTTTACTGTAGTCGTGAGACAAATGGAGGTAAGGCTAGGGTTTATATCTCCATAAGTATTTTGAGATTGATAACGATTTCTTAGCCATCAACTCATGCTTTACTATAGCTCCCTAACCGTTTTGGTGGTTAATAATGCTAAATTATGACATGCCTCATGCTGATGAATTTGATTTTGATGGGTAAACAATCATTTTCACTTTTCGTCCTTTTCGGCGGTTAAGAGACTTTAAAGTTTAGTTCACTAGATTTAGAAAGCTAGGCTTTCAGTGGCTAATGAACCGTTGGTCTGATCGCCTAAGCCACAGAAATTCTCATTCCCAGAATATATTAAAACGAAGTTCAATGCAGTTTTGGTGGTTTACTGTGTTCTTGGATCCATTGCTAAACCATTGAAAGCTAGGATTTTCGATGGCTAACGAACTATTGTTAATTTCACCTAAGCCACCAAAAGTCCCTTTTTCCCAAAATTACAAAAAACGTGATCAATAGGCTTTTGGTGGTTAACATGGTCCTGTGTTAAAACTATTAGCTACCGAAAGGTGAACTTTTTGGTGGTTAATGAGTTTTTGAAAAACTCACCTAAGCCATCGAAAGCTAAAACTTTCAAATTTTCTTAAAAAACAGAACATCAGATATCCCAACCTTGTTAGTCATCCCAATATCTTTCATAATATGACCTGAAACCTTCATCATTGATCAAAAAATAAATTGTTCTGAGTGAACTTATTGAAAATTTTATTTAGGAGATAACATCTGGCTCCTACTTGGGGATGGGAACCTCCCTGTGAGGTCCCAAGAACCCTAGACCAAAATGCCTTTCCTGAAAAAGAATAATTAAAGATATCTTCTAGTGTTCCATTGGGGATGGAGTCATTTGTCTTTTATAACTGATCTGCTGCAACCTGCCTGTATCCCGCTATACTTATTCATGAAAACAACTGAAAATGACCTAGATGCTCATAAACAGAGCTTATTTTCCTATCTATTCCTACTCCTAATTCTAATCAGTAGATTCTTCTTATCAAGTGACATCATGCTTCCAATGAATCCATGTCAGAATTTGATCTACTGCACTTATCCTTGATCTTGACCCCAAAAATAAATGAAACCCTAGCATGCAGCACTATAGTTTCAAAGGGTGACATAACCAACCATCATCTGACAAAAATATTTTGATATCTATGCTGCTCATAAGTTGTATATAGTCAGCAATAGGGTCATAAAAGCCAACAGGAAATGCCTTTTTAAGTTGTTGATCTTTTCCTCCACTGATGTCAATGTTGAATGTGGATTGCTCAACCTTTGTCTGATAAAAATGCAAGCTCAACAGCTGATCTGAATCTTTCTGCTCCCCTTCACGTAATCTGAATTCATCATGATGATATGCTGGTTTATCATAGCTAACAATTTCCTCTTCCACAATAATATATTTGCAGGATATTTAAAAAACTAAAAAGATATTTATTGGACCTTTGAGCAGCAGATTCGTAACAAACATCTATCATAGCATGCACACATTTTTTATCATCTATCTGCTGAAAAGAAGAACTAGATGAAATTTGAGTAAACAATGAGTCTTCAGAAATTTTAATATTTTATTCCTCATCATTACATTGGTCAAATATAGGAGTATCAGCAACCAAATTTTGAAACAGATCTCAAAAAATATTACTTGGTTTCTTGTCATAATTTGAAGCAACATATTCATAAGGAGAAGGAAGATCTTCCTGATGTTCTAGCTGGAGATTAGATAGTCCCTGAAAATCTTGTTCCCCATGGTTACTGCAACTTTCCTTGATTTGCAAATATGGAAACTCTCATCTAGACTTACTGATTTCAATGGTCATTTGACCAGTAGAAAGCTGATAATTTCCATGTGTAGTTAAAGAAATAAATTCCTCATATTCACCACAATCAGATTTAATGATGGTAGGAAAACCTTCAACTCCTTTATAATTCATTTCTAGTTCATGTTGATGGAAAAGTGCATCATCTTGAATATTCTTGAAGGGCTACTGCATATTGTGAGGGAGAGATCCGTCTCTATTTATATATTCAGCCTTATGATGTAATTCATATTCATCACAACAATTACTAAATACAAGCTCATCTGAAAAATACCTTTTGCAGTGCTCAGTGAATGCTCAATGAAAATCCTTCAATGATAAAATGTTGGAAAGAGGAAAAGAAAAATACCACTGACGTGCATCACCATACAATGAATACATGAACATATTCATACGAACATATTCATGCTGCTGATCTAATATATCCATGCATTCGTGAAACTTGAGGAGGTGTTCTGCAGGATTTTATTCTTTATCCTCTTTGAAGATAGGTAGAAAATCTCCCCATTTGGACATATCAGGTACTGGATGTGGGAAACCAGGAACCGAGGAGAAGTCAAGAGGTACAAAACCTCTGAGTTAAAAGAGTATAAAATGCTTTTGACATCTAAATATTGTGGAGTCACCACTGAATTCGTCCTTCATGGAATCACCAGGGATGAGATCTTCACAAGTAGCTATGCTTGAAGATTCCTCAACCCTAAAAATTTTCTGATATACTTATAAAATTCTAAGAACTAGATGCTTTAGCAGAAGAAGATTGAAATGGAGTTCTATTTGATGTAACAGCAGAAATATCTGATGTAGCTCCCCTTGCAGCTCTGGAGGTCTGCCTTAGCGAAACCCTATCTCTTCTTAGAATCTCTTCTGGATCTGAAACAAGTGTTACTGGTGGGCCTTTAGGGTTTGCTTTGGTACTTGGTCTTCTTGAAGCCACTTTTACTCCAATGGAGTCGCTAGATAGATGATTACAACCAAAATAGTGTCCAAACGTTGTCTATCATCAAAGCAGTATCTATGTTGTCTCCCAGGGAAGCTGAGCTTTAGTCTCCTCTCCCCGACAACAATGCCAATTTTTTATCACTCAAGGAAACTCTTCTGGGTTGCAGCTCAAGGATGCCTGGTAGCTTAAAATGTTTTTATGGTTTTTCTAACTGGATCAAGTTAGGTGACCTACATGACCTCACACTCTCAAGACATGCATGAAACTCAATCAAAGATAAGGCTTCTAACCACCACTATTCAGAGGTTTGATAATATGGTGAAGAGATGGAGAACTTATTATGTTGGTAGATTCATACATAAAATAGTTTCATATAAATGGATAATCATAACAAGGAAAGTACTTGCAGTTCAAATCATCAACATGTAGATAGGATGACAACTATCAAACATCAAATAACATGAATAAACATGAACAATGCATTTAAGCATAAGCACAGAATAGACAAGAAATGGAAGTTGAACATATGATAGCAAAAAAGCTTATATTAGGTCAGGAGCAATATGAGAAGCTTGATAATAGTAATGGTCAAAAGGTCCCTGAATTCAAACCTTTCCTTCAAAATAAGTCTTAGGCTTTATAGCCTTTACAAAAATATGTAGATCCTGAAAACTTGGATCTATTTTTACTAAAAATAGTTAAAAATAAATGTTTTTGCAAAATTAGGTCAGAAACCCTAACTTAACTACTAGTCTATCTAACTGTGACACTTGTTCACTTTTTGAATATTTTGATGACTACAGTGAGTACTGGAGTAAAGTTGTAACCTGCCCTCTGATAGGCAAGTTACTGTCGGTTAAAACATGTAGGGTTTGTGACCCTTTCCTCTTTGATGTATCTACAAAACTGGAATAGACTTTCTATGATGGTGTTCTTCAACAACTTTCAGCTTTACAATTCATCCCTGAGATAGTTATATTTTACCAAACTGGTTTTTTGTGCCAAAATACCTTTCTGCGCCTCTTATTTCTTTTGGTGGTTAAGGAATCAAAATCTTGAGTCTGTTAGCTGCCGAAAGCTATGTTTTCAGTGGCTAATGAACCGCTTCAGCGTCCGCCTAAGCCATCGAAAGCTCTGTTTTCTACAAAAATTTTATTAGCCTTTAAATCAACCTTTTATATCTTTTACCTCTGTCCTTCCAGTATTTCTTCCATTTGCATAGGGTTTGACAGAGCATCAACATCATGAGCTACCTCGGGATCCTAAAAACTTGCTACTGCCTCTGCTAGGGTTTCAAGCACAAGGTGTGCTTGAGATTTAGGGTATGGATTCTTTCCCTTGCTATTTTGGAGGTTTTGTTGTTGTCCCTTGGATGTCTCTATAGCTTGCCTAGGTTTTGGATTTGTAGTAGTCTCACATGATGCTTCTGGACTATAGATGCTTATTGCCACTTCTGCTAGGGTTTCTAGCTTCCTGTTCTTCTTGATATTCAGAGTATGAGTAAGGTAGGTTGAGTATGTTTTTTCTGGTGCTGAAACTTATTCTACATCTACAACAAATCTTGATGGACTGATAGAAGAGGTCAAAAATTCCACCTGGAGGACTGACAGGTCATCTTTTGCCCTAAACATTTGGATAAATTGCTAAAAACTGGGGCTCAGAGATGGATTTGGTCCTTCAAATCTGTGACACATGTGTATAAACCAAAAGAGGTTTTTGTATATTCCTTTCCATTTTCCAGATATATGTATTTCAAAAACACGTGTCAAACAGGCAAATTCTGAGATCTGAAAATTAGGGCTCAGAGATGGATTCGATTCTCCCAATATGAAATACCTGTAGGAAAACTGAGAGAGGTTATTGTTCTCTGACATGTTAGGAAAAAACATCTGAGCATTTTGCAAAATGATTCTCCAGTCACTCAAAATCACTTTTTTAAAATTATGCCTTTTCACAATAAAACACCAAATTCGGTGGCTTAGAGCGCCCTAAAATTTTAGTCTTAGCTTCCAAAAGTCTGCTTTCGGTGGCTTAGAGTGCCCTAAAATTTCATTCTTAGCTTCCAAAAGTCTGCTTTCAGTGGCTTAGAGATCGTTTTGAAACCATGCTTAGCCACAGAAACCTATGTTTTGATTTTTTTCAGCAGGTCCTCCTCCCTGCGCCCACAAAATTGAAATTCAAATCCTTTGGAGGAGGTTAGTGGACTGGTTTTCAAAGATGAACTCAAGTAGTAAGGATGCATGCAACAAATGAGGAGTGTACTGAAGGTATGGCGGTAATTCTGAGGGGTTAACTATTTGATTGGTACTTGAATGAGATGATGGTGAATTCTAGTGATATCCACGAGATAGATAGCCTAGCAATTATTTTAATGTGAACTTGGTGTTTCATAGAGGTTTACTGCAGTCATGGAACAACTGGAGGGAAGGCTAGGGTTTAGATTTCCATCAGTCTTTTGAGATCAATAAGGACTTCTTCGCCATCAAATAATGCTTTACTATAGTTCCATAACCTTTTCGGTGGTTAATCATGCTAAATTATGACACACCTCATGCTGATGAATTTGATTTTGATAGGAAGACAATTGTTTTCGCTTTTCTTCCTTTTCGATGGTTAAGAGACTTTATGGTTTAGTTCGTTAGCTACCGAAAGTTGGGTTTTTGGTGGCTAATGAACCATTGGTCCATTCTCCTAAGCCACTGAAAGACTCATTCCCATAATTTATTAAAACAAAGTTCAACGCACTTTTGGTGGTTTACTGTGTTCTTGGATCCATTGCTAAACTGCCGAAAGATGGGATTTTTAGTGGCTAATGAACTATTGGTAAGTTCACCTAAGCCACCGAAAGTCCCTTTTTCTCAAAATTATAAAAAAAATGATCAACAGGCTTTCGGTGGTTAACATGGTCATGCGTTAAAACTGTTAGCTGCCAAAAGGTGAGCTTTTCGATGGCTAATGAATTGTTGAAAAACTCTCCTAAGCCACCGAAAGCTAAAACTTTCAAATTTTCTTAAAAAATAGAACATTAGATATCCCAAAAATTTTAGTCATCCCAATATATTTCATAATATGACCTGAAATATTCATCACTGATCAAAAAATAAATTGTTCTGAGTGAACTTATTGAAAATTTTATTTAGGAGATAACACTATCTTTACCCTTCCTTCTCTCTATCATCCATAAACCCCGCTAAGCCCCTGCCCATCGCCCCACATGTATCTCTATCTCTTTCTCTACCTCGAACCCCTCTACACCTCCTTACAACAAGATCTATATCTATTTATCTCCCCCAACCCGCCTCATCCACCTACCCCTAATCATCAACACCCTTCATCGCTTGACTCTCTCTTACTTAGTCACTCGCCCCTCTACTCCTCCACCTACTCATATCCCTCACCCATATCTCTCATCCCCGACCCATTAACATGCTCTCCCCCATCCACCCCCTCCCCCCCCTCTCTCGCCATAATCCTTACTAACTTCCTCTCTCTTCCTCTCACACCCTACTCCTCCCCATACCTTTAAAACCCCCCTTCTCATATTTGTCTCTCTCCCCCCTCTCCCCCCTAACTCTTGTTGGGCCCAGAAATGACCCCTTTTTGACAACCTTTACCTACATCTTTTTGCCTCATCTTACTCCATTATGTACACTAAAAAGATGTTCTTCCTTCAATTGGTCCCTCAATTCATATAGGTATGGTTAATTATTGTCTTATGTTATTAATGCTTAGGATTGTTGTAATCAGGGCTCCATATCTTGAAATTATGCTAACATATGGTGGTTTTATAAAGATAATTCAATATGTAAAGGATACAGGTGTAGCAGGATGAACATGCCAAGAGAGGGATGAACATTCATTGCTGATATAATCACCATCCATTCCATCGTTTCCCAAAGAACACGGTCAAAGGATACTATTCCATGCAAGCTGTCAAAGGTAGCTACAATAGGCTGCAATAGATTCAGATGCAACAGTGCACTGCTGCTCAAGAATAGCTGCAATGAATAGAGTATCATCTCGATTGATCATGATTGTAATTTTTGGCTTGATCAACATCCTTTCTATATTTTCTGCTTCTATCTTGCCACAACTATAACATCTTATCGTAATTAGGGAATCCTAAAGATCAGAGATCTTCATGGATGCCCGATATTAGTGGGAAGAAGTTATGACTGTAATTGTATAAATACTGGGAATTATTCTGAGCCAGGGGTTGGAAAATTAATTGAATATATTGTATAAGTTGTGACAAGGGTTGTGTGTTTATCTTGCCATTTTAATACAAGGAGTTTGATTCTTCAGATTTGGGCATTCTAACGTGTGCTTCTTCCAGCATCTCTGTGCAAACGGTGGGCCCTTCTTCCCACAGGGATTGCTGAGTAATTTAGGTATTTTATTTATTTTGTTCTGTGATTTGAATCTTATGATAAATTCATTTATTTACAGTAAGCTACAATAGTCGTTGATTTATCATGTGTTCCTTTGAATAATCAGTAATTGCATCCCCTATAAACTGCAGTGGTGTGGTGTGACAGTCGACTATGTAGGTTAACTTTCACTTATGCAACTATGTGATAGTTGTGGCAGCCTTATTCATCCCTGTTTCTTTCAATTGCTATTTTCTTTATATCTTTGCATTTCATCCCTTTACATTTATAATTGTAGAACTTAATTCCTGCAATTTGAATTCCTAGATTAAGTTGAATTAAGATAGTTGAAATGGATCTTCAGATGGCTTGGTAATTGAGGATTTAACTTTCTGCAATGTAATCTATATGTCTATTTCCCAAAACTTTTAATTCTAGATTAAGGTTTGTAAGAAGGTATTTGTGATTGCATTCTTAAGAAGGTAAGCTAGATTAAGTAGATCATGGGATGAGTTGGGTTGAACAGGAAAGTAGGGTAATTCATTTACAACATCGACTACTTAGTGTTTAAAGCATATACAGTGCGCATTATCCTTGAAATAAAATACTTCCTTGGGTTGACAATTTATATTGAACACTCTATATGTTAGCTTTAATTAACTTGAATATAGGGTGCCCAACATTTTCGCACCGTTTTTTGGGAGGATAATTTTTAGACACTGTAGTATTTGTATCCAGTAATTATATTTATTCATTTTTCTTCAGTTTTTAAGTTTGTAAGTTTTGGGTTGCATGAATACGAGAATGGTACAGCGTGACATTCCTATAAATTCCAGAACCCCACAAAACACTAACATTGCAAAAGGTCAAGGCCGTGGGAGAAATCCAGCATTGGGAAGAAGGATATTCATTGGCATTCTAGTTGATAGGACCAATTATTCTACTGGGTTTCACCATCAGCAAACACCTATTAAAATAATCCTAGCTACCCCTAGAGTGGCAGCATCATTTTGCATAGTGGATAACACAGAAGGAGTTGCAACACCCTCGGGTATCCATGCGGAGGAAGACAGATTTAGTACTGTAGGTTCAGCTGACCAATATTAGATATATCACATTAATGGGAAGGTTGTGACAGAAGAGGAGTGGACACATTTCCATAAAAAAATTAACGATCAGTGGAAGCACAAAGAGGATAAAGCAGAAGAAGACATGAGCAATAGACGCAATCCAGAAGATCACGAAGAATCAATGGGTGAAAATCAACATCACGAGGGTAACTCGTTGCATGAAGGGTGGGTTTCTACACTATAGTTCCCAATTCAACAGCTGGAGGGGATAGCCCCCATGAAAAATATATCGCCATCGGTGTTGCCTCGTTTTTATGGAAAAGTAGCAGAGGATCTGAATGAATTTATTTTTGAATTTGATGTCCTCTGTCACAGCTATGACTACACCGCCAATGCACAGAAGCTGAAACTTTTTCCTGCCATTCTGAAGGACATTGCATTTCTAGTTTTTCAACATTAAGCTAGCATTATGTTAGGACATTTACTAAGAGAACAACAAGTACAACAATCAAACACAAGAGACAATGAACACAGTGTTTTTCATCAGGGAAACCAGAAATGGAGAAAAGCCCACAAATTCCTCAGAGATAGAATTAACACAAGATGTAAAACCCCAAAATAGTAAGATGCACTCCCAACAGTAGTAATCTTCTTTTTGTCTAGCCCCAGTGTCTTCTCCTTCCTCAACTATGCACTACACTTGAGTGTGTGAGTGACGTGTTCTAAATAGAGACCCCAGCTCTCTATTTATACTAATCCCGGCATAGAGACTAGGGCCGAGCTCTACTAGGAAAGTATAATAACCCTAGTGCCCTAGAACTGTGAGGACTTTAACCCTTAGAAAATCAGAGGGTTACCCACTATGACTTGACATGACTTGTTTACATTATTGATTCTCCCAATTGGAACATCGGGGCATGAAAACATGAATCAATTACATAATAGATACATCCCAGAATAAACATCAGGTTACAATACATAAGATACATATATGAATACATTCCGAAGTTACAAATACATAGACACTCCCTCTTAACTAGGAAGGTATTCTTTTGACACAATTTTCAGCACTGCTCTTCTTCTCTGTATCAACTGGATCATCTCGTCATCTGCATCTAGAGTCTTTTGAGTCTTCAAGTCATGTTCATTCTTCAAATCTAGATCATCTCTCGATCTAGATCATCATCACTAGATCTGGATCATCATGGGACATCATCACTAGATCTAGATCATCTCTCGCTCTGGATCAACATCACTGAATCTAGATAATCACTCGATATGGATAATCATCACTGGACTGGATATGGATCATCACTACTAGATCTGGATCATCACTCGATCTAGATATCTCATAGTCATCATAACTGGATCTGGATCATAGCTCGATCTGGATCTCATCTGGTCATCATCATATGTGCTATCTTGTCATAGGAATTTCTACAGAGCCAACCTTTTTTCATGTTGGTTGTAGGCCTAGCCATTAGGTAGGTCTTCGCCCAGCAGTTACATCTGACCTACTCGTCAGAAAGGCATGCTGAGTACTCACATCTGATCATGTAGTAACCTACAATCACATCAGAAATTCCCAACACTCACATTCACTAGCATGATAGGACATCACATCACTAACATATGTGAAAAGGCTTCAGCACTTATATATGACCTAGAAGGAAACAAGTCCTCCACCCTCACCAAAAAAGATTGCACCCACATATGACCTAGAAGGAACTGAATCCTCTCACCATGATAGAATGGCCCCCAGTCCCAGACTGAGCTACCTGGTAATAGACCAGGTGCCTCCATTCTCCCAGAGAATGCCAGTTTCCCTTATATCTGATCTGGTAGGAAACAAGTCCTACACCCTCACCAGAATGGCCTGCACTCACATCTGACATGGAAGGAACTGAATCCTCTCACCATGACAGAATGGCCCCCAGTCCTAGACTGAGCTACCTGGTAACAGAAGAGGTGCCTCGACTCTCCCAGAGAGTGGCAGTTTCCCTTACATCTGTCCTACTCGACAGAATGGCCAGCACTCATATCTGACATGGAAGGAACTGAATCCTCTCACCATGATAGAATGGCTCATCCCTTACATTTGACCTGATCATCAGAATGGATTTGGATCTTAGCACTCATATCTGACATGGAAGGAACTGAATCCTCTCACCATGATAGAATGGATCAACCCTTACATCTGACCTACTCATCAAAATGGCTTTGGAACTCATCACTTTCCCTTGGAGGAAACCTCGACCTAGAGAACACCAAGCTTATCCCTAAAGTACTCGAACTTCACTCTGGCCAATGGATTCATCAACACATCAGCTATTTGTTCCTTCATCGCAACATACTGGAGCTTCACTACTCCTCTCTGCACCATATACCTGATATAGTGATACTTGATATCGATGTCCTTCGACTTGTCATGGAACACTGGATTCTTTGATAACTTCACGCAAATCTAGTTGTCACAATGTATACAAGTAGCATCCATCTGGAGATTAAATAAATTAGATAGTAGCTTCCACATCCATACTACCTCACAACTAGCTGGACAAGCTGTGACATACTCTGCTTCAGCTGTACTCAGTTCCACACAATATTGTTTCCTGCTAAACCAAGAGATCATACCTGATCCCATACTGAAGCAATGCCATGAAGTGCTCTTCCTATCGATGGCACTGCCTGCCCAATTTGAATCAACATAACCCTCTAGGTTAATCTTTTGATTCACATCGTACTTGATCCCATAATCAACTGTACCCCTCAGGTACCTCAGAATATGCTTTGCAGCAATCAAGTGAACATTTCTCGAATCTGTCAAGAACTGGCTCAAGGTGTTCATAGCAAAGCAAATGTCTGGTCTCATGTTCGTCAATTACATTAATGATCCAATCATCTGATGATACATCATAGCATCAACCGAATCTAATGAATCATCACTCAATAGCTTCAGGTTTGATGCCACATGTGTGGCCATATTCTTGCAGTCCATCATCCCAAACCTCTTCAGGATATCTACTGCATACTTCCCTTTTCCAAGGAAGATTTCATCCACACTCTGCCACACCTCCATACCCAAAAAATAATGCATCATACCCAAGTCCTTCATCTTGAACTCAGCAGTAAGATTTCTCTTCATATCAGTAATCAACCCATCCATACCTGTCAGAAACAGATCATCTACATATAGTAGAAGCATCATTGGGTTTCCATCTTCAACCTTGTAGTAAAGGTTGGAATCTTCTTTACTCTTGGTAAAGCCCAAATTGGATAGAAAGCTATCAATTCTGGCATACCATGTCCTGGGTTCTTGTTTCAAACCATACAGGGCTTTCTTCAATCTGCATACATGAGACTCCCTGTCATGTGTCTCAAAGCCGAGTGGATGTTCTACATACACTTCCTCTTCCACTACACTATTTAAGAAAGTAGTCTTGACATCCATCTAGTTTATCTTCCATTTCATCACTGTAGCCAGAGCAAGTACTGATCTGATGGAAGTGTATCTGGCTATAGGTGAAAATGTTTCTTCTTAGTATATTACCTCTTTCTGAGAGAAACCCCGAGCTACAAATCTTGCCTTATATTTTTCAATGCTACTGTCTACAGCATGTTTGATCTTGTATATCCATTTGGAAGTTACAATTGACTTCCCATCTCGTCTTGGGACAACATACCAAACATCATTCTTCATGATCGATTGGTACTCTTTGATCATAGCATCCTTCCATTCTTTCCGTTTTGCCACTTCTTCATAACTGGAAGGTTCTTTATCAATGAAATCACATAGTAAAGCTACATACCAGGAACAAGATCTGGTCCTCTTTCTTTATCTGTGATTCTCTTCTGGAGCCCCATATCTTTCTGCACCTTGGATAAGTTCTTGTACCCAAGCAGGTTTCCTCTTATGAGGATTCTTCTCCAGAGGTGGATCTATAGGTCTTTGTGGTTCTTCAAATTCTTGATCTTCTTCTCGAGTTTCTTCATTCATGGTTGTATCATGAATTTTGGGTGCTTCTGCTTCTTTAGGTTCTTCAGCAGGTCTCTTTCTAGATTTGTTGTAAGCTGTGTCTTCATCAAATGTCACATCCCTGCTGATGTCAATCTCCTTGTATCTTGGGAAATATAGTCGGTAAGCCTTCGAGCTTTCAGAGTATCCCAAAAATATACCCTTCTTTCCTGAAGGATCTAATTTAGTCCTCTTCTCTTTTGGAATGTGGATGTAAATAGGACAGTCAAATATTTTGAGATGGATGACTTCTGGTTTCTTGCTGGAGAAGACTTCTTCAGGAGTCTTGTTCTTGAGTACTCTATGTGGAGTACAGTTCTGTACATACACCACTGTTCTAGAAGCTTCCACCCAAAGATGCATAGGAAGGTCTTGATCATGAAGCATTGCCTTTGCAGCTTCCATGATAGTTCTATTCTTCTGTTCCACAATCCCATTCTATTGTCAATTATAAGGAGTGGATAACTTTCTGTTAATCCCCGATTCTTTGCATAGCTCTTTGAATTCCTTTGAAGTGAATTCTCCACCATTATCTGATCGAATGGTCTTGATATTCTTTTTAGTATGGTGCTCGATCAAGGCTTTGAATTCCTTGAACTTAATGAATACTTCATCTTTGTTCTTCATGAATTAAACCCATGTCTTCCTAGAAAAGTCATCAATAAAAGAAACATAATATGGATACCCACTTAGAGAGTTTGATGACATAGGAATGCATACATCGGAGTGGATGATTTCCAAGATTCCTTTTTCTTTGCTTTCACTTCTTGGAAATGTCTTCTTTGTATTCTTTCCTTTCGCACATCCTTTGCAGACCCCATCATGTTTTGCTTGGATTTCTGGAAGACCTTCGATAACTTTGATTGCAATAGGTAGTGCTCTGTAATGCACATGTGCAAGCCTTCTAAGCCAAAGTTCACTTGGCTCTACTGTGTCATAAAAAAAGGCTTGTTCTGGATGTCCCTTTAATTTGTACAATCCTCCTTCTTGTTCTCCAATCACTACCACATCATCGATAGTATTTCCTTTTGGCCACATGATGACTTGACCATCTATGAATGCAACCTGTATTCCTTTTGCATCTAATGATGATATGGAGAGAAGGTTCTTCTTGAGTCCCGGTAGAAACAATACTTCTTTCATTGTTAGATATTTTCCAAAGTCTAATTTATAGGAAGATTCCCCACTACCTTTTACTGGATATTGGTAGTCATCTCCTAGCTTTACCTTGTGAGGTGATTCATGTTCTGACAGTCTCACAAAGGATTCCTTAAATCTAGTCATATGTTTGGAAGCCCCACTATCTATAAGACAATCATCACTTCCATGAGTAATGTTACCTGTGAGAGCGGATATCAGAACATATTCATCCTCACTTGAAGAATCTTCACTTTCATTTTCGGATCTCTTCCTAGATGGTCATCATCCTCTGCAGCATGAGCATGATGTCTTCTTTTGTTGCTCTTCTTCATTATCTTCTGTTTGTTAGGACAATTCCTTGCATAGTTTCCTACTTCATCACATGTATAGCATATGATCCTAGATACATCTTTTCTAGTGTTATCTTTGTGAGAGTGCTTACCTTTGGAGCTATGAGGTCTTCTTTTGTTTGACTTGGAGTGAGACTTGGAGTGTACCATGAGAGCTTGGTATTCACTTCCCATCTTCTCTTCTCGAGCTGCTATCCAAGCTTCTTCTTGAGAGCACTCTTCCCATAGTCTGTTGAACTTGACTAACTTCTTTCTAGCATAGATTCCTTGGATGAAAGAATCCCATGACCTAGGAAGGCCATTCAAGGTAGTCATTACAATCTCTGCATTTTCCACTTCTTCATCAACTGCTTCTAGTTGCTCTTTGATCTGAGAATATCTTGTGAAGTAAGACTGGATTGTTTCTGCATTCTAAATCTTCACATTCTTCAGTTGGTTTCTCAGGGTCATCTTCTGGTTTATGTTCTTCCCTTCAAACAATTTGGTTAGGGCATCAAACATAGCTTTAGGTGTCTTGAGAGAGGACACCTGTGGGATAAGGTGATCCTTGATAGAATCAGCAATGATCATTTTTTCCATAACCATCTTCTTCTTATGTAAGGCCTTTGCCTCATCTCCCTCTGGAACCGGAACCTCCTCATGGATGTAGGAGTCTAACTCATTTTCTTCTAGGACCAAGGAGATCCTTTACTTCCAGGCTCGGAAGTTATCATCTCCCTCAAACTTTTCATCAAGCTTGGTATGATGAGACATATTAACTGAGAACCTCAAATGGAAATACAAAATATTTTAGATCTTACTAGGTTCAAGATGTCGGATCTGAAATCTTGCAGAGCTGGTTTAGGAGCAAATTAGGTTTTTGCTTTCTGGAGTTTTGTCCACCCAAATGCCTTGAAATTTGTCCCTAACTTTGATTTTGGGGAGGATATCAATCCAGGCCTGGGCTCATTGAAAAATTCCTCTTCTGTGAAAATCCCTAATTTTCAACAGTAGTGACAGGTCCAAAACTGAAAAAACTCAGAATTGGATTCTAATTCGATAGAAAGATGTTCCCTAAGGAGGAGATTTATTCCACCTTCCTTTTGCTGAAAATCTATGGAGGAAGATCCAAAAACTAGGAAGCCCTAGTTCCCGCAGATGCACAGTGTCTTCTTCTCAGATTAGCTCTGATACCATGTTATTTTTTCAACATTAAGCTAGCATTATATTAGGATCTTTACTGAGAGAACAACAAGTACAACAATCAAACACAAGAGACAATGAACATAGTGTTTTTCATCGGGGAAACCATAAATGGAGAAAACCTCGCAACTTCCTTAGAGATAGAATCAACACAAGTTGTAAAATCCCAAAACAGTAAGATGCACTCCTGACAGTAGTAATCTTCTTTTTGTCTAGCCCCAGTGTCTTTTCCTTCCTCAACTATGTGCTACACTTGAGTGTGTGAGTGATGTGTTCTAAATAAAGACCCCAGCTCTCTATTTATACTAATCTCAACATGACTAAAAACCTAATAGGGCCGACCTCTACTAGGAGATTCTAATAACCCTAGTGCCTCAGAACTACAGGGACTTTAACCCTTATACAATCAAAGGGTTACCCATTATGACTTGACATGGCTTGTTTACATTATTGATTCTCCCAATCAGAACATCGGGGCATGACAACATGACTCAATTACATAATCGATACATCCTGGAATAAACATCGGGTTACAATACATAAGATACATAGATGAATACATTCTGAAGTTACAAATACATCAACATGCATTACGTTGGTTCATGAGCCTGGGTGGGGGAATTGTCTCTACATGGGACCGGATGAAACAGGTGTGTTTGGAGAAATATCAAGAGTATTGCAATACCAAGGATAAGAGAGAAGAACTATTTAAAATGGTACAAAGGGACGATGAAAGTCTGGAATATTTTGTTGAAAGGCTTCTATATAATGCGCAGAGAGCTGGACATACTAATATGGGGTTATATGTGCTCAAAATAATCCTAGTTCGTGGGATTAGGGATGACTACCCCGACATGTTGAACCTGTTAGGAAAGGGGGAAATCTCAAATGAGTCCTTTGAAAATATCTGATGAAGTATGCAAGAGGTATTCCAGGGGATTTTCCAGGAACAACAAACATGACAAATTAGAACGTGATGTCTTTGACAGAACACAAAATTCATCTAATGGAGGAGCCACCTGGGCAGAAATAGGCAATATCCTCAAAAATTTCAAGACAAAAATGATGAGCTCCATCTCCTCAGAAATATATGTCCTGAGAGCAAAGAAGAAACAAGCAATAGAGGATCTCACACTTGGTATATTCTGCCCTAAATGTAGGAAGAACCACCCTTTGAAGGATTTCCCATTCGATAAGGTAGAAGTGTGTTAGTTGTGTGAGCTGAACCATGACACAAAAGAATTCACTTCACTACCTCAAGTGAAGGTAGTTCTACAGGCATCAACTCCAGATGTGTAACCAGCCTACTTTATTGCACAAAAAAATCCCTAGCAGCCTTCAAATCAAGATATGGCTCCAGAATTGTTTCCATTTTGAATAACATGAATAATTGGAATAATATGTAGCACAAGAATACACAATTCCCTTCATATTATTCTAACCATCAATGGTATCCCTCTCAACCCCGAATGTAAAATTTTAACTCCTGGAACTCTTGGACACAACCACCAAACCAACAAAATTCTTGGTTTCCTGTATGGAGGAACTTCCATCCAGAAAACCAGTTTCCCCATAACCAACTTCCTCAACAGCTTCCACATCAAACATTTCCTCATAAACCGTACCCTCCTCAACAATATCCTCATCCTTATCAGCAGTTGCAACTATAACTCTAGAATAATGCTGTCCCCAATATGCTGATACGACCATAGCTGCCTGCTCAACCTAACCCCAACCCAAATAATAAAGTGGTCTATCAGTTTCAGACTGCCAACATGCCCGCTTACTCCATTACTCTAGTTCCTTGCAACGACATCCGCTTACGATCAAGTAGGGTAGTGGAGCCTTTGATCATTGAGGATGTTCCATCCTCTGTGCCTGAAGAAAGGATGAAACAACAATATTTATCCAATACAATGTCCCCCATTATTGAGGACATTGAACATCCTACCAATATGCCATCTGAAACACAAGAAGACACATTTTGTCGACACACAACCTACACAGTTGATCAGGGAACCACCATACCATGAAAGATTAATACTACCAAAGGAAATGGGATAACCTCAATTTAACCTCTTAGGAGAGTTAAAAAATATCTATGTCAAAATTCTACTCCTTCAGGCCCTTCACGATGTACCTATCTATGCCAGAACTGTTCGGGATCTGTGTATAAGGAAACTAGGAATAAAACCCAGGGATCCTCCCACTATTTATGTCATAAGGAAATTATCTGAATTAATAATGGGAAAAACCCACTGTCATTGTGCAGATTGGGAGCACGTATATACCTAATGTACTAGTAGATTTAGGTGCAGCAATTAACGTCATGACCATCAAAACTGTAAAGAAACTCGGGCTCACTAATCTTCGGCCAACTCCTACCATTTTAGAACTGGAAAATAGATCCACTATTAAACCTGAAGGAATCTTGGATGACCTCATTATCTGAATTAATAATGGGAAAAACCCACTGTCACTGTGCATATTGGGAGCATGCATATACCTAACATACTGGTAGATTTAGGCACAGCAATTAACATCATGACCATTGAAACTATAAAGAAACTTGGGCTCACTAATATCCAGACAACTCCTACCATTTTACAATTGGCAGATAGATCCACTTGTGGAAATTGAACCAGGTGATAGATTAATTTTACTCACAACAATTAATAATTGATCATGCAAAATCACTCACAAAGAGACTGAAAATTGGAGCTGAACACTAAACTGTATTAAATCAGTGTACAATAGCCAACACTGTAATAACATAGGTTGCTGAATAAATAACATACATCAGGTATTTGAATGCATGAGGATCAATTCGAATCTAGCATAAAGCAAGCTTACTAAAAATAAGCAAATCCCCCATAGGTATAAAAAGTTGATCCCAAATCTGTCATGGAGCTCACAAATTGGAAAAATGGCTTAGGCAAGCTAAAGAGTGGTGGAATGGAATCTCATACATGCTTTTTCATGGAGAAAAGAGAGGAGGATGTGTAGGACAAAAAACTAGTCAACCTCACCTAGTCTAGCTTTTCCTTTTTCTTTAAAACACTGAAAAAGAAGGGAATAAAGCAGAAAAAATAGAAGGGCGCCTAGGAGGCCAGGAATAAACCAGAATTGATTCCTTTATCTCTCCCATGCACTACATGAGTCAAATAAGGCAAGTTTTACCATTATAGATAGGCAAATGACAACTTGCACAAGGTGGGACACATGTACTAGGCTAATAAGACAAAAATAATGAAATTAAAGTCTAAGTGGGTAAACTATGGGTTGATTATTCTAAAACCCCCTCTTAATCCTAAATTATGAGTAATATATCATAAAATTATAGGGCCTAGCAACAAGGCTTAGTCACCCTTTACATACTGCATGTCCATTTAAACAAGGAAAGAGGCAAAACCAACTTGAGAAAATCCTCCCTTAAACATGGACTGTAAAACAAAATTGTAGAATCTTGTCTTCACTCATGCTTTCACAGCATGATCAGAAATCCCCAGCAGTGATTTGAGATTGCTAAAGGTCTTCTCACAAAATGCTTTGGTGAATATATCGGCTACTTGTTCTGAAGATGAACAGAAGAGTAGGTGAATGGTGCCATCATGCACAAGTTCTCTGATGTAGTGCATATGGATCTCAATGTGTCTAGTTCTCTGCTTCTGAACTGGATCTTTGTAGATTCAAATGGTACTATGGTTATCATAGTAGATGGTAGTTGAGTACTCTGGTTCGAAGCCACACTCTCCAAGTAAACCCTGCAACCATAAACATTGAGTTGCTGCATTAACAACTCCTCTGTACTCTGCTTCTGTAGATGAGAGTGCAATGGCACTCTATTTATTGCTTGACCAGATGATTGGCCCTTCTGCAAGCATGAACACACATCCTGAAGTGTACTTTCTATATGTGCTATCACCTGCCCAATCACTGTCAGTAAATCCAATCAAATCAAGATCAGATTTTGCTTTATAGAAGATCCCATGTGTCCTTGTTCCCTGAACAAAGTTAAGGATCCTTTTGGATGCTTTCCAATGGATCTCATGAGGCTGATCCATGTATCTAGAAGCCACACTTACTGCATAACAAATATGAGGTCTAGTATGTGTCAGATACAACAAACATCCAATCAATTTCCTATACAGTGTATTGTTTACCATAGGTGAAGAATCAGCTTCTTCCAGCTTCACTCCTGAAAGGAAAGGAGTTTTGATTGCTTTGCAATCCTTCATTCTAAACTTGCTCAGCAAGTCCAAGGCATATTTGTACTGGTGCACTTTGATTCTATATTTGGTTTGAGCAATCTCAAGCCCCAAAAATTGACTTAAGAGCCCCAAATCTGTCATGGAGAAGGCTTGGTTCATAGCTCCTTTTAAGGAAGCAATCTCAGCCTTTGAGCTTCCTATAATGAGGAGGTCATCAACATATAACACAATGATCATTAATGAACCATTAAATAACTTCAAATAGACATTTGGATCTGATTTGCACCGAACAAAATTCAGTGATAGCAAGAAGCTATCGATCTTGGCATACCAAGCCCTGGGGGCTTGCTTTAGCCCATACAATGACTTTCTCAACCTGCACACAAGAGAAGGGTTAGTTGAAAAAACTTGAGGCTGCTGCATATATATCTCTTCAGTGAGATCTCCATTCAGGAAGGCACATTTTACATCCATGTGATGTACCTCGCATTGCCTTGAGGCTGCAATGGCTAAGGCTAGCCTGATGGAATCCATCTTTGCCACTGGGGCAAAAGTCTCATTGTAATATATGCCATGAAACTGTGAGTATCCCTTGGCTACCAATATGGCCTTGTACTTCATTGGTGAACCATTGGCAGAAAATTTGGTCTTATAGACCCACTTACACTGTACTAGTTTTCTCCCTGGGGGAAGATCCACTAGCTCCCATGTGTTGCTCTTCTGGAGTGAGCTGAACTCCTCCTTCATGGTTGTTTGCCATCTTGGATCTCCTACTGCTTCTTCATATGTTTGAGGATCAGAATCCACCATCAAATAGCATTTTTCAGCAAACATAGGATCCTTCATGCACAAACCACTCTCAAACTGAGATCTAGTCCTCCTTGGGTCATCGGGATCCCTAGCTAGCTCTCCTACTGCATGTAGTGTCTTGGATTCCCATTTTGGCCTTGTAGAACTGTTAGGGTCTGAAATAAACTCATATCCATCAGACAAATCACAATCAGCATGTTCAACAAACTCTTTACTTACTTCTTGAGGTTCAGGTGGTGAAGACGCTTCACCAACTTCCACTGCTGCAAGGGGTTCGTCTTCAAAATGAACACACCTTTCAATGAAGGATTTGTTTGTGCTCAAATTTATCAGTTTTCACCCTTTTGAATCTTTAGAGTATCCAACAAAAAGACATTCTTGGCTTTGGGGCTGCAAAGCCTTCCTCTTCTCTGTTGGAATTCTAGCCCAAGCCTTTGAGCCAAAAATCCTGAAATGGGTCACATCTGGCTTGTGCCCACTCCATGCTTCGAAGGGAGTCATGCCATCAAGATGTTTGTGAGCCACCCTATTCTGAATATAGGTTTCACAGTTGATAGCTTCAGCCCATTACTTTGGTGGCAAAGTTTTGGCCTCCATCATGCATGTTTCCATCTCCTTCAGTGATCTGTTCTTCCTCTCAGCAACACCATTTTGTTGTGGTGTGTAAGGGATAGAATGCTGCATCTGAATACCTGCACCTGCACAATAATTAATAAACTCATACTTGACATACTCACCACCATTGTCAGATCTGAGGGCCTTGAGTTTCCTTCCAGACTGGTTTTCAACCAAAGACTTTGAATAGGCCAAAAACTTCAGACTTGTGTTTCAGGAAGTGAACCCAGCAATACCTGGAAAAATCATCAATGAAATTCAATGCATATTTGTCCTGAATCATGGACATATGAGGGAATGGGACAGCAACATCATTGTGGATCAGCTCGAGCGGTGCAGAGGTTCTCTCATGACTAGCTCTCTCAAATTTGTGCTCTGGGTGTTTTCCTAGGATACAACCTTGGCAGACTCTTTTGGAAAATTTTATTTTGGGCAACCCTATGACCATCTCTTTTTCACTAAGATCAGAAAGATACTTGTAATTTAGGTGGCCAAATCTTTGATGCCAAAGCTTGCTGGCTTCATTAACATGAATGAGAAGAGCAGAGGGATTTGAGTAAGGTAGGAAGTGTGAGAACATGTATACCTTTTGAGCATGATTCACAACTCCTTTTGTAATGACTCTACCAGTTGATATCTCTGTGATCTCAACTTCATCAGGGGAGAATATGACCTTCTTAGGAGACCCAGTGTGGGTCATCTGGTACACTGACAAAAGGTTGGAGGCGAGACTAGGCACATACAACACATTGCTGAACTAACCATGATCAAGATCTATCCTTCCTTTGCCTTTACTTTCAGTGAGAGAGTCATCTCCCAGTACTATGGATGGTCCTTTTGACTTGTACAGTGAGGAGAAGGCCTCCTTAGTCGAAACCATGTGTGTTGAAGCTCCATAATCAATGATAAAACCGGGTGAGGTTTATGTGCCAGCAACTAGAGTATGAACTCTCTCTCTATCATCTGAACTTGATCCTCCTTGTCTCTTCTTTGAGATTTCTGGAAGGGAGATGCCATTCTTCTCCAGGAGTTGGGTCAGCATGTCTATCTAATTTTTCATACAATAGCTTTTAGAGTGATTTCCCTTATTGTAGTATGCGCACTTGTTCATTTCACCTTTGTTCTTCTTCTTTTGGTAATTCTTCTTGGGACCTTGTAGATCCTCCGGAGACTGTTTCTTGTCTCTCTTTTGCTCAGGTGGCTTTTTAGCTTTCTTTTTGCTTTTTGAATCCACCCTCGAATCTCCAGCAATCAAAGATTGATCTTTGGATGGTTTGATGGTGCCCATCATCACCAGCTTATCCTGTTCTTGTGTGAGAGATTCCATGAAATCTGCAAGGATAGGCATCTTCTAGGTTCAATCTATCAGTTTTGTGGCATAGAAGGTCGAAACAAACACTAAATAATCAGGGCCCAGCTTCGAGAGGATGGCCAGTACGATCTGATCATCTTTCTTTTTTATACCACACTGTTTCAGCTACAAAACTAGTGCTTTGAACTTGGAGAAATATAGTTGCAGGGATTCAAAGCTCGTTGGACTCAGAGAAATCAGCTCATTTTCGATTTGATGTCCCCTCATCTCATCTATCTTTCCAAAAATATCAGCATGCTTCTCCCATAATTCATTCGGTGATTTCAATCCATCAAGATGGAAAAGGAGGTCTCTCGAAATACTTAGAGACAGGAGGCCATAAGCCTCATCCCTCCTGTTGTGCCATTTTATCTTCTCTGCAGCTGCATTAGGCTCTGCTTCTGTTTCCATAGTCACCCTGTAGAGGCCTTTTGCTCTCAACAGTATCTCCATCTCTGCTTTCCATTCAAAGAAATTGAAGGGAGTCAAGATAGTTTTCTGTGATTGATCCATAGCTTAGAAAATCTGTCCCGTGTGTCAGTAGAAGGCTCCCAGTCACTGATGTTGAACCTGAAGGAATCTTGGATGACCTCATTATCTCAGTTGATTCATGGGAATATCCTGCTGAGTTCTTGGTTTTACAACCTAAGTCGTAGCTAGGAGGGCACCCATTGATCCTGGGAAGGTCCTAGTTAGCTACAGCTAATGCTTGCATCAGATTTTGGTCTAGGTATATGACCATATCATATGGAACCAAGATAAAGAACCTCACTCTCTATCCTCCAACTTGGCCGAGCCTAGAAGTTGAAACTTTGTTATGGATGGAGCCAAAGGAAGAGGAGGGCGTTCAACCATTGTTAATGATAGGGAAGGCCTTGATTTTTAAAGATGAAACTGAAGATGATGCCATTAATAATTTCAGTAGTGAACCCACTTCTGTCAATAAGAAAATTTATCAGATCCTGAATGCTACTATAGGTGAAGAAGAACAAGAAAATATCACAGAAGAGACATTAGTCAGTGATACTCACATAGTTCCAGTGTTGAAAAATTTGAAAAGTGTTCCTATCAAGGTAGAGTTTGGAAAAACCATGAATATCAATTACAGTCTTTCTCCAGATGAACAAGAACGCCTAATCACTCTCTTAAAAAAACATAAGGGGGAATTTTCCTGGGAGTACACAGACATGAAGGGCATCCCTTCTAATCTGTGCACCCACCACATTTATATCAAAAGTGACTCTTGGCCTGTGTGCCAGCCTCAACAAAGAATGAATCCCAATCTTAGGGACATAGTGAAGGAAGAAATTTAGAAACTCTTGGAAGAAGTATTTATATATCCAATTTCACACAGTGACTGGGTGTCTCCACTCGTGATAGTACCCAAGAAGAATGGTAAATGGAGAGTCTGTGTGGACTATAGAGAGCTGAACAAGGAAACACAGAAAGATCACTTTCCCCTACCTTTCATCGATCAAGTACTTGACACCTTATCCAGGAAGAAGTTTTTCTCCTTCCTAGATGGGTTTAGCGAGTACAATCAAATCTAGATTTCTCCTGAAGACCAGGATAAAACTACCTTCTCCTATCCCTGGGGAAATTTTGCATATAGAGTACTTCCCTTTGGCTTATGCAATGCACCAGCCACATTTCAAAGAATTGTGATTGGCATCTTTTCAGAATTGGTTAATGATAGTATGGAAATTTTCATGAATGATTTTACTCCTTATGGCAAAGACTTTGAAGAAGCATTGAAAATTTTGGAAATGGTTTTAACACGTTGCGAGCAGACCTAACTACCTTTGATCACTAAAAAGTTCCATATGATGATGAGTGAAGGGGTAGTGTTGGGGCATTTTATCTCTGCTGATGGAATCCAGGTAGACCCCTCTAAAATTAGGGTAATAAAAAATATACCTACTCTTGGAACTCAAAAATAAGTGTGGAGTTCCTTAGGGCATGCTAGTTATTACAGAAGATTTATAGAAAACTTTTCCAAACTTGCCTCTCCTTTGTTTTCATTGTTAATGAAGGATTTACAATTACTTGGGATGAGACATGACAGACAACATTTGTTAAATTTAAGGAGAAGTTGTCCACAACTCCCATCCTAAGGGGGCCCAATTGGGCCTTTCCCTTCCACATTTCTTTAGATGCCTCTGATACCGCCATTGGAGCAGTTTTAGGACATCAGGATGGTCAAGCACCTTATGTGGTTTATTATATTAGAAAAAACTTAGCCCCTTGTTGAACTTAATTATACTGTTATTGAGAAGGATTTTTTATCCATTGTTTACTCCATTAACAAATTCCTACATTATATCATTGGATATCCTACATTTGTGCACACTGACCACTCAACCATCAAGTATCTAATGAATAAACCTGTTACAAATGCTCAAGTAACTAGATGGCTATTATTATTACAGGAATTTGATATCACTATTATAGACAGACCTGGAAAAGAAAATGTCGTCGCTGATTTCTTATCTTGTTTTACTAACAGTGATGACAATCTGCTTGTTGAGGACTTTTTCCCATATGAACGCTTATTTGCAGTTTTAGCTCATTCCCCTTAGTATGCAGATGTGGCTAACTACTGGGTTGCAGGGAAGCTTTCGGCACATTTGTCAAAAAGAGAAAAGAGGAAAATCCTTCAACAAAGTGCCAGGTATTGTTGGATAGACGGTCATCTCTTCTACATAGGCCCTGATCTTGAAATCAGAAGATGCGTAAGAGAAGCGGAAATATTCCATATTCTGAAGGCCTACCATGACAAGCCTTGTGGGGGACATTTTGCAGATAGGAGAACATGACACAAATCACTGAGAATGGGCTACTATTGGCTGACACTTTTCAGGGATGCAAAAAAATATGTCCATTCTTATGACAACTGCCAAAGGATGGGCCAACCTAATAGATTGGATCAAATGCATCTTCAAACACAACTGGTGGTTGAACCTTTTGATAGATGGGCCTTATATTTTGTTGGCCCTATCAAACCTGATTCCATGCAGAAATCCTACATCTTGGTTTTTACTGACTACATGACGAAATGGGTAGAAGCTATGTCTTTGGTGAAAGCCAATGACTAGGCTATGATCGATTTCCTGTATGATGAAATCTTTACCCATTTCGAAGTACCAAAGAAATTGGTTACAGATGTAGGACCTCAGTTTGTGTCGTATAAATTTGAAGCTTTGCTATGGAAGTACCATATTCAACACCGGATATCTTCACCATACCATCCCCAGGCCGATGGCCAGGTGGAAAGCACTAACAAAGTTATTGAAGCCATCCTTACCAAAATAGTTAGGAGCCATCATAGAGACTAGGCTAAGAGAATTCCAGAAGCATTGTGGGCATATCGTACTACTTGGTGCAATACTACAGGTTTCTCTCCTTATGACTTGGTGTATGTGAAAAGTGTTGTCTTCTCCATTGAATTTAAAATCAAGACTTTGAACACAGCTACGGAGGTAAACTTAGATGTGACTGAAGCCCAGAAGAGAAGATTGAATCAATTGAATGAAATTGATGAGAAACGTTTAGGTGATGTGGATTAGACAATATTAATCCAGCAACAGAGATCCAATTGGCACGATCGATTCATCAAAAATAAAGTCTTATACGAAGGAGACTGGGCATTATTATATGATTCAAGATTCAAAAGGGACTTCAAGGGTAAGTTACACACAAGATGGTTGGGCCCATACCTGGTAGACAGAGTATTTGATAATGGTACAGTCCTCCTAGTAACCATTGATGAGAATTGTGCACCATTATTTGCTAATGGTCACAGGCTTCGACTATACCACAAGCCCATTTTGAAGGACGCATCCACTTCACAGATTGCAGTTGATTCAGAATACCAGTTAGAAAAAGGGAAAGAATCTTTCTCTTCCCGTGTTAATCTTTAGATAATCACTGTAAAGCTTACATAAATTTTTGTACATAAATAAATTGATATTTTTACTATTATTTTTATCTTTTTCCTTTGCACTTGATCCATTTTTTTTTAAAGAATATGTACAGGGATTGGCCTGAGGAGCAATGGTCATGATCAGGCCTCATCCTTTTGTAAATTCCTACATCAGAAGAAAACTCCTTGAATAGTTAGTTTCAGTTGCAACACCGTAAAATACCACCCTTTACCCCGTTCGTGCAGCTGCAACACCGTAACAAATTTCCTATTTTTCTGTTTTTCTGTAGCTGCAACACTGTAAAATACCGCCCTTTATCCCGTTCTACATAAATACAACACCGTAACTTAATTCCTTTTTCTGTCTCGCACAGCTGTGACTCTGTTTAAATTATGCCCATTTTTTACCTTTTTCGGCAGCTGCGACACGGTTTCACTCTTGTCCATTTTTACCTTTTCTAGAAGCTGCGACACCGTTTCAATCTTGCCCATTTTTACCTTTTCTGGTGGCTGTGAATACGCCAAAACTGGCTGATTTTTATATCATTCGTGGCTGCGACTCCACTAAACTGTTTGATTTCTCTATGGCTCATGGCTGTGACTCCTCCAATATTGGCATAACTTTTTGCAACCTTTGTTCGTGACTCCTCCAGATCTGGCCCCAATTCATGATGCCAACGATTTTGACTTACTTCACAACATTCATTATCTTTCTGGAAATATTGACAAGATGGTTTTGGTCCACCAGGAGAAAAATTCATTACAGCACGCCTACAATAATGATAAAATTTAAATGGCTACACTTCACACACTTTACTATTCTCAAATTTCACCGTTCATCGCATATTTCTGAAGGTACGATTCTGATTATTTACTTGATTAAGCATTAACTATATTTGACATCATTAATCATACCTTCCTTTCTGCGCCCATTATTACACCCACATACCATTAATTGTCCACTCGTATGACTTAATGGCCATTTAAGCTTATCTGATAACCACCAGCTTTCCTAATTTGGAATAAATTTCCAAACATTTCCATGCTCTTAACTTTTCGAATTTACCCAACTCCACTCTCAGTTGTTCATGCATACTCTGTGCTTTAACCTCCATTGTTGGGACATGTAATCTGTCAAACTGATAAAGAATTCCAAATTCAAACAAACATGGGTATCCCAACTCATCATGAACCTCCAAATACGTGAGAAATGAGAAGAAATGCTGAAGTTTTCACTATTTTTGAAGCTATGGGATAGACTAAATTCTTCCAGCGCCTTAATGGGTTTCATCGAGAGATAGGTCTACAATTTGCCTTAAATATTATAGAAACCCACTCAGAGGTTAGGGGGTTACGTATAGAATTCTCTGAAGCAATAGTGGTTGAAGTCACTGTCCTTCCTCAGGTGGGAAGAGCCTGGTTTGGTCGAAGAACCCCGAATGCTGCTGCAGTACAAGATTTTCTGATAGAGGGGGAGAAAATTTGTCAGTCAAGGACACGGGGGCTTCACTTGTTGACCAATATCCTATCACGTTAGTTCATATTGTGGGTTTTAAAATTATTAAAAATTGAACCAATATATTGCAGGTATTGGGGGGATGAGGGGTTTAAGGTCGGGGTGGGTAGGATGGTTTATAAGGATTGAGGTATAAAAATGGGTGGGGAGGAGGTTTTAAGTATTGGTAGGGGGTTTCAACAAAAAGAGTTTGGGTCAATATCTTTGGAAATTAAGGGTATTCTTTAATATCCCATGATCACACGTGCTATGTGAGATGTTCACTAAGTGAAGTCCCCGTGGTCAAGGAGAGGAATAGCGTTACAGTCAATGCCTCATCCATGGGATCAACTAGTAGTCTTCCTCAAGAATTGTATCACCTGTGAAGGTAGGTATAAAATTGTTTATTATTCTGAACTTCCTTTATTATCTCATCTATGCCATATTATCTCATCTATGCCATTGGGCCTTACTGAACATTCGATATTATCTATTTAATGACATACAAAATACAGCGGGGTTTGTTAGAAAAATCGAGCATCCAAACTCCTCCCTTATCCACCACAGCCTAATCAAATTAATAATCTTAAGGGCCTTAGCTCAAAGCAGCCAAACTTGGGAGCAATTCACAGGTCAAATTCAGATAAACCAGGAACCCACCCTTTTTCCTGGAATTCCAATACAGGCAGAAGTAGAAGTACCTGTACTCTTGGGGGCTATTCAAAACCAAGAGGAGCATTAAAATGTATAGTTGGGGGAAGATGCGGAGAAATAGGAGGATTGGAGTCCCTCCAATTTATTTTGGGGGGAGATGAGACTGGATTGGATGATCAGTCAGATGACCAAGTAGAAGAATTGGAGGAAAATGCAAGAGAAAACCCTGTGGAAAGATTAAATAATATGGAAGCTATGACAGTAGAGGTTGAAGCTAGATAAACATTGGATGTTGCGATAGCTGAAGCCGAGGATGTTATAGCCATGATAACAGAAGGAAACAAAGAGGTATTGACCATTGAATCTTTCCCTGAATGGGGGGGGACTCTGATTGAAGAAGAATAGGAAAACGCTGAAATAAAAGACATCCCTTCCACATCATCTGCAAATCTAGAGATTATTGAACCATGAAAGAAAAGAATGAGATCAAAAGAAGAGATACATGAATCACAACCAATAAGAAGAAAAAGAACCAGGTTAGTTACAGCAGCTGAAGCAGTACAGGAAAGATGGGAAACCCTAGAAGCACAGATTGAATTCCCCATTCTGAGACCCAAAGCAAATGATGCCCCATAGGAACTGGCTGAAGAAGAACCTCAAATTGAGGGAATTTTGTACGAAAATGGTCTATTAAAAGAAGAAGTATAGTCACTTTGAAAAGAACTAGAAAATTGGAAGAAAGCATGCAGGAAGCAGGTAGAAAGGAAGTTGCACACACTAGTTGAAGCTGCGTACCGATTAGAAGGATCACCTTCTGTTGAGGATGGTGAGGAGGAATAAAGAGTGGTCTGCCCTGTGTGTGGAGAAATATTTAACCAGTCAGGCTACAAAGTCATAGTTCTTTCCTTTGTGACACAACAACCTGTGCCAGCAGCTGTGGAATAACAAGGACAAGAAGAACCTAGGATAGAAGTGAGGGATGTAAAAATGATCACTGCTACACAAAAGGGGGAAAATGAACAATTATAGTCACAGCCAATAGAAGAAGTACAATCTAATTGGAAGGATGGTGAAGCTCCCAAAGAGCAACTTTAGCAAAGGGAAGTAGTAGATAAACAGGGTGTTGATACACAAGAACCAACATTTCTGAATTTTCCTGTTGAAGTTGCCACCCAAATTGGGGAAAATGAACCAGAGGCTAAAATTATTCCTGATTTTAGCGAAGAATTCTGTGTTGTGACTCCTGAACCGTATCAGGGCACAAAACTAATAGAAATGGAACCTCAGTAGCAAGATGATGATGAATTTCAACAGGGTGCTGATACATAAGAACCATCATCCTCGAATATTCTTATTGAAGTTTCCATCCAAATTGGGGAAGATAATAAGAGGCTGAAAATATTCTTGATTTTAACAAAGAAGTCTGCACTGTGACTCCTGAACCGTCTTAGGACACAAAATTAATAGAAATGGAAGCCTAGAAATAGGAAAATGAGGAAGTTAACCAGGATGTTGTCACACAAGAACCAACATCCCTAGAAATTTCTGTGGAGATTCTCATGCAGCTAGAAGAAATCAATCCCGAAATGGATATAATTCCTGATTTTGATTTAGGAGAGGATGAACAAATGCAATCACAAGCCTCGGGGGACACTAAAATCCTCGAAGAATAGCTCCATATTGCAGAAGAAAAGGAAGTAACTCTACAACCCCAACAACATGAAGAAATAGAAGGGCAGGCTCTGTTACATAAGAACCGGTGCCCTTTCATCCCCCTGTCAAAGCTGCAGCAGACAATTAGGAAGATGAAGATATCAAATTTCAGGAAGAGGTTGCCACACAAGAACCGACACCTTCACAATCAGTTGTTGAGGTTGATATAGGATAAATCCAAGGAGAGGATGTTGTTACACAAGAACTAGCATCCCCAGAAGTTGTTTCAGAGGTACCTATGGTTGAAGTTGTTGTAGGATAACTCTAAGGAGAGGATGTTGTTACACAAGAATTGGCATCCCTAGAAGTTGTTTCTGAGGAACCTATGGTTGAAGTTGCTGTAGGATAAATTCAAGGAAGGGATGCTGTTAGACAAGAACCAACAGCCCCAGAAGTGATTTCAAAAGTATCCATGCAGGTAGTACAGGATTTTCAAATTGGAACATCAGATGATAAGGTATGGACTCAACTTCCTCAAAATTTTGTCAATTTTGATTCTGTTAATGAAGACCATGCTGAAGATGAGGAAATCTAGAGGCTTCCAAAAGAAGTTTCAATCCTAAGAATAGAAGTGAGGAAGTGGAGGATTTAGGTGGAGAGGTGTCAAGAAGGGATGGTTTCCCTTGCTGAACATAGGAAGACCATCCGAGAATCAAAGGAAAGATGGCTAGAAGAGCTCATGTTCCAAAAAAATTGTTTAAAAGAGATACAAAAGGAGCTAAAGGAGCTTAAGAGTTTCAAATACATGCAGGTGGAAAAAGATAAGTTGTATACTCTTTCTCAGGAATTGTTGGGTACCAGATTACCATCCTCCTCTTACCCTATGTTTTTATTTGAGCAGTTCATTTGGTTTAAACTGAGGGCTGTAAAAGAAGGGAGACTGTATGAAATAGAAACCTTAGCTAAATTCTTGGAAACATTTTTGGAAAGTGACTTTGAGGAGCAGAAATTGCTTTGTGAGCTTTATTTGCATGAGTTGGCTTGTCCCTTGGATTGCCATTTGAATCCTACCCCTTTCTTAGGTGATGTTAAGCGGAGGTATTTTTCCTGCTTTGTTAGCAATCATGTTAGTGGGAAAGATACTTCCAAACTTTCTCTCATAATGAGTCCCACTATAACCTTTGGATTCAAAGCGAACCTCAAAACCCTCATCTTCTCCTTACTCATCAGCAGAATGTACTTGCATGTCCCATCCAAACTTAGCGGATGATGGAACTTCAAGAAAAGGTTATCTCTACTTTTGTCAGCCATATTTCCAAGCATCAACAAGTGGCTTTGGAAGGTAGCCAACACATATGGTAGGCTTCCTCTTCAACCTTGAGAAATAGAGATCCCTACTATTACAGGAATTTTAAACATGCGCTTTCCAGGGTTGAGGGATATGTTGGATGCATGAAGGAATGTGGAGTTAATTGGCTGGGACTCAAATTCAAATTCCCTCTCATCTGGGGGCCAGCAAAACCATACATGGAAGACTTCTCATTAACAAAGGAAGAAGAGAAGATGTGTTAGAGATATTGGGTTGTCCATAAGGGATTCTTGGAAAAACAAGGAACTCCTAAATTCTCATATAGATTTTCTTCTCTCCATGAACGAAGTACAATGCCAAATTAAGATTCAGACTAATGGAGGTTGTTGCATGGGGACATGCAACAGGACAGTTGGGGGGAGATGTTGGGCCCAGAAATGACCCCTTTTTTACCACCTTTGCCTACCTATTTTTGCCTCATATTAATCCATTATGTACACTAAACAGATGTTTTTCCTTCACTTGGTCCCTCCATTCATACAGGTATGGTTAATCATTCTCTTATCTTATTAATGCTTAGGATTGTTGTAATCAGGGCTCTATATATTGAAATTATGCTAACATATGGTGGTTTTATAAAGATATTTTGAGATGTAAAGGATATAATTGTAGCATGCTAAACATGCCAAGAGAGGGATGAACATTCATTGGTGAGATAATTGCCATCCATTCCATCGTTTCCCAAAGAACGTGGTCAAAGGATACTATTCCATGCAAGTTGTACAATGGTAGCTACAATAGGATGCAACAGATTTGGATGCAACAGTGAGCCGCTCCTCAAGAATAGCTGCAATCAATGGAGTATCTTCTCGATTGATCATGATTGTCATTTCTAGCTCAAGTAATAGCCTTCCTATATTTTCTTCTTCTATCTTGCCACAGCTATAATAGCTTATCGTAATTAGGGAATCCTGAAGATCAGAGATCTTCATGGATGCCCGATATTAGTGGGAAGAAGTTATGATTGTAATTGTATAAATACTGGGAATTATTCCTAGCCAGGGGTTGGAAAATTAATAGAATATATTGTATAAGCTGTGACATGGGTTGTGTGTTCATCTTGCCATTTTAATACAAGGATTTTGATTCTTCAGATCTGGGCATTCTAACATGGGCTACTTCCAGCATCTTTGTGCGAAGGCTGGGCCCGCCTTCCCATAGGGATTGCTGAGCTAGTTAGGTATTTTATTTATTTTGTTGTGTGATTTGAATCTTATGATAAATTCATTTATTTACAGTAAGCTGCAATAGTCATCAATTTATCATGTGTTCCTTTGAATAATCAGTAATTGCATCCCCTGTAAACTGCAGTGGTGTGGTGTGACAGTCAACTGTGTAGGTTAACTTTCTCTTATGCAACTATGTGATAGTTGTGACAGCGTTGTTCATCCCTAGTTCTTTCAATTATTGTTTTCTTTAGATCTTTGAAGTTCATCTGTTTACATTTATAATTGTAGAACTTAATTCCTACACTTTGAATTCCTATATTAATTTGAATTAGGATAGTTGAGATGGATCTTTAGATGGCTTAGTAATTGAAGATTTAACTTTTTACAAAAGTAATCAATATGTCTATTTCCTGAATCTTTTAATTCTAGATTAAGGGTTGTAAGAAGGTATTTGTGATTACATTCTTAAGAATTTAAGCTAGATTAAGTAGATCATGGGATGAGTTGGGTTGTACAGGAAATTAGGTTAATTCATTTACAACGTCAACTACTTAGTGTTTAAGGCATATATAGTGCGCATTATCCTTGAAATAAAATACTTCATTGGGTTGACAATTTATATTGAACACTCTGCATGTTGGCTTTAATTAAATTGCATATAAGGTGCCCAACAACTCTTACTAACTCCATCTCTCACTCTTTCTCTCCTTTACTCCTCCACGTATACCTTAACCCAACCCCTTTGTCTTGTTTATTAAGTTATCATTGATGCTAACATGTCTTGGTGCCCCTTGAGGAGCCCCCGAGGGTTAAGTAATTGTCAATGTCTAGGGATACCTTTTGACCTTGTCCAAGCCCAAGTCTAAAGCCCTTGGAGGCCTTGAAACAATGACAAAATCCCTGGTTACCCATTAACCTGGTGAAGTGCCGCTAAGTTGTATCATGGTCCCATTTGAGTCCATTGTTGAGTTCCTTGCTCATGGTTGATCTTTGGTTATTTGTATTTGTGATGCTTGTTATCCTTGTACTTGTTTTGGTATCTTGATTATTTTTTGGATGGATGATGTGGCCCATGTGTGTAATTCCCTTGTTGTGTTGATGTTGGAGACCATTGCTTGCATTGGATGGTCTTGAGGTTGTTGAGTTCTTGTGGGGTCCTTGAGTCCACAATTAGATCTTGATACTCTTGCATGTGGAGACTTGGGTCTTGAAACCCATACATATGGTGGTATGTTGGAACCCATTATTATGGGGTCCTTGGTGTCCTTGGAATTTTGTGTATTGAACCCACACATATGGTGGTTTGATGGCCCTTGGACAGTATATGGTCATTGGCATGTTGTAGCCTTGTGATCATGCATAAGAATACCATAAGGTGTTGAAAACTATTGGTGAGGTCTTTGTACCCTTATTTTGGGGTGTTAGTGCTCTTATGGTGATGACGATATAAAGTGGAACCATTGGATATGTTTTTAATGATATGGAGACCTTGAATATGATGGTATTCTTGAAAACGTCTTTGTTCCCACTTGATTGTTGGTGTTGGGATCCTTGATACCCTTGATATGATGAGTATATGGTGGATCCCTCTGCCTTGTTGATGTGAATACCATCGAATCCCTCATACCTTTGGTGATGTACATTGACTTTTTTGACCTTGGAAATTATGCATAAAGTAACATGGTCTTTGGCACCTTTATGTGTGGATTCTTGATGTCCTATAAAAATTGAAGAATTTAAAGGTATTAGAGAAAGAGTTTGAAAATAAACCCATCAGAGGGAGATATTCCTCGTCATTGTATTTCCGTTGATATGTGGAGTATATTCTAACTCCTTATGGTTGAAGATATGGATTTTTTAAGTTGGTGTACCCCACCTTTTTTGGTTAGCCGACCAAACAAAACATAGTTTAATTATTTGTAATTTTGAATTGCATGTCGGCCAAGTTTGAGGTACTAAATTTCCTCCATGAACTATATAAATAGAATATAAAACATTTCATTTTTTCATCAATCAAGTTTCTCTTTGGTATTTTGCAACTCTTGGAGAAAAGTGCAAAACTTTGTGGAGGAGAAATTTTTGGGCATCTTCAATAAAATTGGCATAACTTTCTCATACAGACTCAAAATTACAAAATTATTGGCTCGTTAGAAAGGTTGTTACGAGGTCTATGTGATGACATGATATATAGTTTATTTTTTCTTGTCTATTATTTTTTCATATTTTTATCTTCAAAAAGGTATGGGTCATGCTTCTAGGTTTCTCTTGTGATGACACGTGTCTCTCATGGATAGAGTTCATCATTGATCTTAGTATGTGAGATTATATATTGGTATATATCTTTAAAGTAATTGAATATTTTATGAAAGATATGGTGATGGTTATCTTGGAATATATCTTGATGTTATCTTGATATAGATCTTGATGATTATCTTGGATATTGTTGGCATAGATTTTGTTGTTTATCTTGACTCTTATATAGTGTAGTATTGAATGAGAAGTTGAAATGTAAGTAATAGTTCTTGTGAGTGATTTCTTTGATCAATCTAAGTGTTTTCTTTGAAAACTAGTTTGACAAGTGTTGGTCATTGTGTCTTTGACCTAGGTGGAGCTGGATTGTTATTGGTTGTTAATGACAACCTTTGACAATACTGTAAGTGACTATTTGCTTGATTTATTGACTTAATTTGAGTGGAGTGAAAAATCATTTTGTGCCTAAGAGATTATGAGATTGGATGAGTTTGACATAGTTGGTTAAGTCTTATCTTCTTAATTGATTTTTGTTGGTTGAGGTTTATCATGTTTAAGTGTCAAGTGTTCCTTGACTGTGATTGAGTTTGGTTGTGGTGTCATTCAGTTGAGTGTGATTGGACAAAGTTTGGTTGACGATATGTGAAGTATATTGGTTGCTCAAATGTGTCTCTTGATGAATTAGGACAAGTAAGAAGGTTTCGTTAAGTGTCAGATAACTTGATTAGATTAACACAAGTATATGATTGGTTTGGCATAGGTACATAAGTAGCTTGGTACAGTTTGGTTCAGTTGAGAAAGATCGACACAAGTTTCCTTATGTACAATGGGTTTGACTCAAATTGGATCAGTTGTATGAGAAGTTGGTTTGACTCAGGTGGACTGATTTTGGTGTGTAGTTGGTTAGAATCAGATTGATTGAATCGGATGATGTGAGAATCAAATTGATTTGTACAACTTGATTGGATAGATTGATTGTATAGGTTGATGAGTAGTGTGATACAGTGGATAGTGATTAGTTGATGAGTAGTGATCAGATGATGAGAAGTGGTTAGTAGTTGCAATGGTTGTGTAGTATGGTACAAATTGTGCAGTGTAGTATAGGTGTTGATTATCAAGTCTGTAGGATCAATGTGGTCGTGGTTCAGTATTTTCTATCTTCATATATAGGTGGTAGGACGTGGCAAGGAAAGGGGGTTGTAGCCTCCTTTCGGTTGTAGCAGGAGAAGGAAGGAGTTGTAGATCCCTTCAGGTTGTATCTTGTAAATCAGGGGGTTGTAGCCTCCTTCCAGTTGTAGTTGGAGAATTGAATTCATTGTAATAAGGGGGTTGTTTTCTCCTTCCAGTTATTTCTGGAAAATTATTATAAAGGATTCTGTGGTTTTTTCCCTAGGAATTGGGTTTCCATGTAAAATATGGTGTTTTGTGTTTCATGTTATGATTCTTATGTGATGATGATAATAATGTTGATGATTATATAATGATAATGTGATATTGCATATTATTGAATAAGTTGTCAATTGTTAAAAGTGAAAAATTAATAGAAGATGTGCACACTGATTCACCCCCCCCGCTCTGAGTGTAACTGGTGTGTCCAACGTGTCTCTCCCCCAATACCCCAAATCCATCTCATATATATATATATATATATATATATATATATATATCATTAACCTTAACTCACCGTCTCTCTTCCTACCCCCCCACTCTCCCTACCCAAAACATGTCATCCTCCCCTCTCTTTATCTTTGTTAATTTCTCTAATGGTCTCTCTCTCTCTCTCTCTCTTTCTCTCTCTCTCTCTTAACTCTACCCATAGAACTCATTTATTATCACTAAGACCAAGCATTGTCACTTTTTCGGGCATCATCAGTCATCATATATGTATGGTTTGAACTTATCTTCATGTTACCCAAACCTGTGGTATGGAAGATGGTAAACCATAGCTAATTAGACATCTCACTATGTTTCTCAACATGACTGTGTTTTACCCATGTTTACAATATTCTACACATAATCATTTTTTATTAAATTTTTTAACCAGATAGCATTTTTATGCAAATTCCAAATATGTATTTAAAAAAACAGTATTTTTTTCTATTTTTCTTGTGTCATGATTCCTTAACACAAAAAACACACTATTAGTGTTTCATCCATAGCTCTTCTATTTCTCAACCATTTTGAAAAAAAATTGTATTGTGCACTTAAGAACACTGACCTCCACATGCTGTAAAAAAACACGTTTTATGATCATTGCATTAAGGCCTTCAAAGGCTTGACCCACACTTGGCGTAACGTTTTTGAGATTCCATCAATTAGATAATTAATATTTTTTTTTGTTGGAAAAATAGGGGTGCACTAGTACTAGTTGTTATCTATATGTCTACCAGTTTTTGTAGGTTGATTCCATCATTTAGGCACTCAAAGGATGCACCCACAAAAGCATTTACATTATAATATGTCTGAAAAATAAAAAGTGCATGTTAAAAAAGATCAAACTTTTAATAGTTAAGAACATTTTCAATAGAAAACATTATATATTTGGAAACATCATTCAATTCCATACATTTCATGTATTTTACCCACTACAATATTCATTGTATGTGTTTCAAAATATCCGTTTAAGTTAATGGATGTTTGTCTTTTTAGTTTTCTATTACATCTAAAGCGTCAAAAGAGACCCTCATTAGCTTGCACACACCCTGTGGCATTTTACATATCAACATCAACAATACACTCTATGCTTTTTTACTAAGTGGAGACATGTTTGATATAAAATATATATGTTTAATTATCTTACACAATGATATAAAACATGATAAATATATCATTATTGATGAGATTATTTTTATAGGTAAGAATTTATCTACACAAATCAATTATCAATTGATAAAGATCTTTTCATTCATTGAATTTATCATGGATTTCTTAGTTAAAAGAGCATGAATGAATAAATGTGCACATAAAGGGAGAAACACATCTAAAAAGAGGCATGCACCATGAAACACACAAAAACCCAACTTGATAACAGAGTATGTCCCAAGGGACTACATCTTCATACCCACTTCTCAAATGGAGAGGTCAGTTTATAAGCTTAGCATAAAGGAAAAATACATGGAGCAATTGAAAAAAATATACCTCAAAAGTTGAGATGGTTAGAATCCATTGATTGGATCAACAAATAAGTTTCACCAACAACTCCAGATCATGAAGACAGTGAAACACAAGAACAAACATGCATGCCTTCACTTTCCATGAGCTACAAAAATACCCTTCTTCTCATAGTACAAAAACAATAAAATATGAGGCCTCCATAAACCATATAGCTCCACATAGCCATCTCCCTCAAGTTATCTCCACCGTGTGGATTTGTCCACCAATAAAAATGGATGATCGCCCCAAAAGTGAGTCCCTCAACATGTAGAGTTATCCACAACATGGATCATACCAAAACAATGGCGAACAAGGAGGTTTATATATATTTGGTAACCCCCCTTGACATGTTTCATATGAGCCATACTTATATCATCCATTGGGATCCATTTAGTGCTTGGTTACAACCATTTTCAACCATTTTATAAATATGTAACCTTACTGGTTGTAACCATATTCTTAAATGGTGTGTTTTGTTTTTACATGGCATATAGTTGGAACTTAATACTTTGTTTTATACCTACCAAAGGTTGGTTACACAACTATTCCTTTTATTTATAACAACCCACACATGATGTAATACACCCATTTTTTGGCATATCTCCCTTGGTGTAAGCCACTTCTATTTTTTTCTGAAAACAAAAAATGTGGTTACAAACATTCATTACGGTTGGAAATAATGCAATGATCCATCATAACATTTGTAACAATACTTTATTAACACTCCACATGGGTTGGGGCCTTACCATACACATATGCATAACAATTGAAACCTATAATCATACCTTGGTAGCTTTCGTTGCAAAACCTATACCATGTTTGTTGGCATATGAACTCCATTTTCCGGTGTCCCTTGAATTGGGTGTAACACATGCTAACCATGTGATATGGCAATTTGTGGGGTGGAGTCCATGGTGGCATGCCCTCTTTTTGCATAACTGTGCCATAATTAACATTAAATATTTTACTTTCCAATTTGTTAACAAATTAAATGTGTGGTGCATTGGTAAATGGTTTTGTATTGGATGAGGGATGTCCCAAGTTTGAATTTTTGTGCCAACATTTTTATACACCATTGAACAAATCCACGTAATCAAAGATATTCCACGTGTCGTTATTATTTTGGGCCACTTGGAATTAGAGGAAATTTCAATTTAAAATGGGCCTTCCAAAAATAATACAAATTCCATGTCATCATGTATTATCCAATCAAAATGCTTTAAAATTAAAAAAGGGAGCACCTCTTAAACAATTTTTTAATATAAATTTGGGGATAGGTATCATAAAAAACCTACTTTTTTTGTCTGTACTTTCAACATGTCTCGCTATGAGTTTACTCAAATTTTGATCAAGAGATCTCATTGGATGCAAAATTAAATTCTGCATCCAACGAGTACCCACTCGGTATACTTTCGATGGGCCCCGCTACCCCCAAAACAAGAAATACCTGAAAAAACATGATGATGACATCATCATCACATTTTTTTAGGTATTTCTTATTTTTGGGGTAGTGTGGCCTGTCAAAAGTATGTCGAGTGGGTACTTGTTGGATTGATAATTTAATTCCACATCCAACAAGCTCTCCCAATCGAAATTTGTGTAAAAATACAGGGAGATATGTCGAAAATACGAACAAAAAAGTAGTTTTTTTCTTTTCTTCCTCCAAAATTAATAAATATTATTTTATTAATTTTCCTTAGAATTCCCATTTTAATTTGAAATTTCCTCTAATATGGAATACAATTGGCCCACGTCAATTCCATGTGTGTGCCAACTGCACCGACATAAAGATGTCAGGTCACCTTTACCATGCCACATGTCACCCCTATGATCTTTCCACGTTAGCATCATATAGGCCACGTGGAACCCTTTTTTTATGTTTTACACATGAAATACCTTTTTTCTGAAATTTTAGAACATGATAATTCCCTCATACATACTTCAATTGAGGTGTATTTTGAGCCATTAAGTTCGACTCGATGATCTCTTTGCAACCCTTCCAATCTTATTGAGATTTGTTGAGTTTAAGATTTGACCTTTTGAGATCCTCTTGAATCACTCCTCTCTATCGAGAAGATTTTGGGACACCAAAACCATTATCAGTCAATAGATATGTGAGGGGATTGGTTCCTCATTTCCTTCTTGATCCAGTTGGCTTTGTAATAATCTTGTATGGCTTGGTGTACCTATTGATTCCTCTAGATGACAATGACCAATTTTGACATAGTTAATCCATGGTTATTCCCCTTACAAAATCCATGAAGAAACTATCCCAAGGATGAGAGAAAATAGAAATTGGTGTGCACATCCCCGATTTTATATTAGTGGGCTTACCAAAGTTCATAATGCACTTGTTTACATTCATGATTCTCATCCAAAACAAAATTAATACAATCCCAAAATACCCTATTACATTAGAAGTATACACATGTACATTATCACATGGAGGAATACAAAGAATACCTAAGAGGTAGAGTATCTTGTCCTGCAAACCAAATTTATTTACTTTGGATCATCGTTGAAGATATGGAAAGGATGATTATATGGTTGGAATGATCTTATTTTCTAAGACATTTAAATATTTTTGTTGCTTTCTTCCCCATTCATATCCTTGTCCCATCTCTAGTAATTCATTTGGAGAACAAGGATCAAAAGCATCATAGTAATTATCACAATATTTTGCTTCCGCAACTGTAACCATAAGGTCCTTGTTGGAATTCACGACTCTTTTAATTGAACCAGTAGTGTAAGTAATGAGATATCCTTCATTGCATGATCTCTCACAATGTATTCCACCCCATCTTTTGTGAGATGGCATTTGTTATGATACCTGAAGAAGAATCTCTTTTCGATCATAAAGGTATGGGATTCGCAAAACTATGGCATCGATGTCAAGAGGCACAACATCCAATTCAACCTCATCAATACATTTTGATGCAATTGATAATTTGACCCTACGCTTCTTGGTTACATTACTATTGGAATTTTTACATACTGTTGTACAGGACAATACACCCTTGTAACCTAGGGTTTGGGGTTACTAACTTACTAATGGACTTGCAGACAATCATCTTTTACACAAAATAAAATGGGAATAGGAAGAGAGTTTGTATAACCTGATTTATGACGGTTGATCCAAGATTGGTATTCTCCTGCTTCAATCTTCTCCAAAGCTTCTAGGGCTGCTTCTCTTCACCTGCAAAGAGCCAATTATTCAAGCAATATCTCATATATAT
>LPNX010155617.1:154419-227349 GCA_001517045.1 Pseudotsuga menziesii
TTGGAAGAAGCATTCTCTTTATTAACAAACAGTGAATAGGTGAGAATACAACCTAGTTTCTGACACAACGAATCCTCTGCAACTGAGGAAACTAAGTTCTACTACTTCAAGACTTTGAAGGTATATCGCCAGCATAACTTTGCTCTTCTAGAATTGATTGAACAACCCTATCCCAAGGCCTCTCTTTATACATTGGGAAATAGAGTGGTTTCAAAGGTTAGGATGGTTGAGACATTTGGTATAATTATGGATTAAAACCCAACTAATATCATCTAATCACGATTTATATTTTTTAAATGTCAAATTAAGGTACATGCGAGTGTTTATATAATCAAGATGCATGTGACACTCTTGTTTATCAAAGGAAACTCACGTGTTCAATGTACATGCAGGTTTCAATTCCAATAGTCATGTGTGACACGCAAGTTGCAATGAAAATAGGAGCGTGTGCAACCCTAAACTCATAATAAAAATATATTAGGCTGGACTTGCATCAATTGTCATGCACATATATAGTGTTTTGGCCACTTCAATCCTATTTTTCCTTTTGTGTCCCGACATAGTGGATGTCAGTACTCGGACGGAGAAGTGCCATTTAGGTTGATAATATATGCCCCCTAATGTGTGAGGTCAAAGGGAAACGATGGACGAAATACATTACAGTCTTTATCTTGGAGAACTCAAATGTCCAAGGTAGCAAAGGAAGTACCTAAAAAAAATACATATCAATGTCATATACAAAATAATATCTGAGCATTCCATTTTCAATATACTGGAACACTAGATCCTTTATAATATTTGATTACATCATATGATACAGGTACAATACCACACATATTACAAAGGTGGATCAAAGCCATAATATACAATGATGAGTCTTCAAAATCTGGAGGTTGTGTAATTGAACATAACACAATATTGTGCAACTTAGGTTATAAAGGTGAACCTAAGGTCTTCATCGAAAGCCAAGGGAACCAATACAATCCTTACCATGTGAATAGATGTGTTGAAGTCGAACATGGAAAGGACTCAACAAATTGTCAATCAATAGGTGAAACTGATAACTAAAGAAAAGGAGTTCACCAATAATGCTATTTAATCCTAAGGTACCATCATCAAAACTCTAGGTCTTCATCTTTAGGAAATGCTAATGAGAAACCATAATGTGACGAAAAACACAAGAGATCCTCCAACGTATCACAAGAGTGACTAGGAACTAGATGTAGGAAGGTAGACACAACTAACACTTAGATAGGATAATGATGGGATCAGGATAATAGTCAAATCCAGGGATAGATCCTTGAAAAGTGAGCATGACACAGAGATGACCCAAGGCAGCTTTTAACTTTGCAGATAGGATAACTAAACTTTCCTATCATGTAGGAGACATGATCAGATTCCCCATGTATAAAGGATAAGTGGAGGAGTAAGAAACTCGAAGTATTATCTGAACTAAAAGTGTACATTGAAACATGAGTATCGGAAAATTTAGAGAGTGTTATGTTCAAGGGAGACATGCTTCCACCATTTGTAACCCAAAAAGAATACTTCTTCCTTATCTTTCCTATTAAATTTTAACGAGTCTAGGAAATTCAACACAATTCTCTCTTCATTTTTGACAAGATTGAAGAGGGGAGAGAATAATTCTTGATAAAGTCACTAATTCATCAATTTTACGAGCATGAACTAGTACATGATCGTTGGTGTTTTCATATTTTGAGAGTCTGAAAACTCCAAAGAAGACTCCAGGGGGGAGGTTTTTCATCCAATTTAGTCTCTTGAGGCTGGAAAAGTATAAACCATACCACAGAATAACTCTCTAAGCTTTCGAAGAAGTAAGGAGCACCTTTTTCATACTTAGTCAGGAAGGTCTGAAAAAGGTTAAATTACCACCTACACAATGCCCCTTCAAAAGAAGCGTATAGCTTGAGTTTTACGAGTGTGAAGGAAAACAAGATCACTCAGAAAGATCCATTTGGTTACAAGAAATAGGGCTTACAACAGTAAACTCGATGCTTTGTTCTTTAGGGTTTAACAAGCATGACAAAGGCATAAAGTACGCTTGGAATATTTTTCATGTTTAGGTCCATAGCATGAAAAAAAGAAAATTAAGCTCACACCAGGTGGTCCTTTTCTATAAATTTAGTCCCTCACGTCCAGAAAAGTGATAAACCTATACCTGAGAATACTCTTCTCAATTCCGAAGAAAATAGGGTGTTCTTTTTTTGTATTATTCCACATGGTCTGAAAATGTGATAAACTATCACCAATGTGGATTCCCATTCACATATTCTTAACTAGCTTGACTGGACAAGTTTACTCAACAATCAAGTCTATTTTGAGGAGTTAGACCTAGGCCTAAAGAAACTCCATAAGGGTGGGAAGCCTTATAAAGGGGATAGCTTCTAAAAAGAGACCAAAATGAGGCTCAATTTGGCGTTAAAAATAATGCTAATAAGGTTCCCCTGAACCTATGACAAATGCGACATGAGTACCAAAAGACAACAAGGTGTTCTAAACTAGGGTACTCATGGAAGGAAGGCCCTTTCCACAGAAGAAAAATGGTATAGACAAGGTAACAATGGTTAAACACCATAGTTCGTGGTCAAAGAAGTGATCCTAGGGTTAAATTAGAATAGGTATAGATGCAAAAAATGCATGTAAGTGACCAAAATCCTACCCTATATGAGCGAATAACGACTTTAAATGAACTTGATCTTATTACATTAGGAAAAAATGACTTGGTATTAGTTCAATTTATAAAACAATTTTTAAACTATAGGCTAAAAGCCCAAAATTTGAAATTTTTCTTATATATAGTTCAAAAATAGAAATCAAACTTACCATTTTAAGATTTTAACAAATTTAGCAAAATTTTACCCCTTCCTTGGATTGCTCATTGTGAAAAAAACGGTGGAATATTTCAAATTCCGCAAGTGCTAGGTAAGCTAGCTCTCTTTTCTCTTCCATTTTAACCGTTTCAATTTTCAATTTTATGCAAAATTTTGATGTTTAAGCCTACCCTAGGGAGGCCACATGGGTAGGATACTTACACAGTCACGTACACATATTTTACATGCCACCTTCTCGAAGGCAACTCCCACGTCACACGCGACGTGTCTAAAAGATAGCCATGTTACTGCATGACATAGGAAAAGTAAAAAATGGCCAAAATTAAAAGAAGTTTGATGGATTCTAATGTTAAATCTTGGTCAAATGGGCAGGTTCAACCATGGTGTTGGAGTGGAGGGATTGGAAACATGAGGATATGGACCAAGACACACTCCGTAGTGCCCCCACTATGCAATAATTACGGCAAAGTGGGTTACTGAAATTCTTCTACACTTCTCCCATGCGGGCCAATGTCTTCTTGCTCAAACACTTGATTGGCTATTGGGACCATAACCTTGGGGATTTTGACCTTCAAGGTGAGATCATAGAGGTGTATTTGGAAGACATATATTTTATCATGGGGTTTTCTTGACAGGGAATGCCTCTCAACCTCAAAGGTACTGGTAGGGGCGGTGACCCCATGAGTGTCCAAGATTATGTGGACACCTACTGCATGCCTGGGAGTCAGAAAATGGATCATGCATCCCTATTGTACATATTACTAACTTCTCGCTACATTTGTTGGTAATTAGTATAGTGAGCATTGCAAGATATTCATCGCTCCATCTTGCCACTTAGAACCAAATCAGGATTGTTGTAGAGTGCTTGCAGGGAACCATGTTTGATTGGTGCTCAGGAATAGTTCTGATTATGAAAAAACAACTCTCTGACTGTAAGAGAGGCCGTCGCAAGAATTTTGGATATTCAAGTGTATTAGTGGCCTTCTTTTTTTAGAGAGGTCCCACAATCAGCCCTGCGGTGCCACTTCCAGTATTCTCTCCTTGTCGGCCTAGACTGACCAGGTGCAGAGAGATTTTCCTTCGCCAGGGCGGCGGTGGATCAGTTCAGAGCATGTATGATGACAATTTCTACTTGTGGTGGGAACAAGAGTTGCCAGCACTAGAGCATTTTCCATACACTAGTTTAGACTTTCTAGGTGACAATGATCTCTTCCTCCGTCCAGGACACTAGTACAAAATGAGGAATTAGCTACTAGGTGACTAAAAATTCTAGTCACCATGGGTTTTTCAAGTGATTTACTACTAAATATGAGCACTTTTGATTCACCCAACTATAAACGACTAAAATTACCGACTAATTTAGTCACTAGTTAACAAATATGACTAGATAATAATTAACAGAGTTAAAAATGACTAACATAAACGACTAATTTAGTCACGACATAAAAAATGACTAGCTACAAGAATATGAATTAGCCATTTATGTTAGTAATTTTTAATTGTGTCATGTAAAATTGCAAATTTGACAATGAAGTATAAATTTTGTAAATTGTCTACCTTCTATTAGTAATATTGGTGCCATGCACCTCGATCTTTAGAGATCCAACAAAGCAATTGCATGAAAGATACATCTCAGCAATGAGAGAGTTCCTAGAGCATCTCCAAAATTAATAAATTTACACTAAAAAATCCTAATAAGGGGTGGACTCAAAATGGTAGACCCTAGACAATGTAGTAGAGACAAAATCTATAAGAAGGAGCACCTTGTAGCGGGGAAGCCAATAGAGTCACAAGTGGAAAAATACTAGACAATGTCCAAAGTAGAGAATCTTGAGTGGCTAACATATTCCTTGAGATCCTTGTTAGTAACTACCAACTACTCAATGACATGCTATCATGAATTTGGTCCTTCCCTTTACAAAGTAAAATGGACTTCATGACATCCTTCAACTGGACTTAGTATCTGGGTGCGTGTATATGTTTTCCATGTTAATGAGTTGTTCTAGTTTTAGTTGTTGGAGAAAACGTTGTTGGAAACAAGTATAATTTTAGGGGAGAAATTTAGCCCATGGGCTATTTTTAGGGGTTTTTCTCCAAAAAAATATTCACCATTTTGCATTTTTTGAAGCCCTGTTTCACCCAATTTTGATGGGGTAAACTTTTTTCACCCTAAAAATCGCCAAATTATTATATAAAAGATATAAAATCCTTGGAAATTAATTTTTTTTTTGAAAAATATCGCCAAACATTTTATAGTTGGCGTTTTAATAATTGGTAAGATTCACCAACATTTATACACTTTCAAATAAGTATGGTTCCTTAAAATCATCCCTGGTTGGAAACACAACATGTTCCATACCCTTTGCCAACATTTTCAATCTACTAGCATAAATTCTTATCTTGCTCATTATCCACCATATTAGCGTCGTAGAGTTGGGAGTCTGTATGGATCCCTAAAATTTCCAATTATAGGGTAAAATAACCGGTCTCAATCAACTCACCAACCTCCATCTGTTACTTCTCTAGTTTAACCATCGATTGCAGTTCCTCACTTCTAGTACTAGATATTATAGTAATCCCTTTCAATACTGGTGAATGGAGTATATATGCAACTAGCACTTGCTACATGGCCTTTTGTAATGAGTTTTGTAAGGAAGGACATAACATAGAATAACGCCATTATTGGGATGTTATCCCTTAATAATGCCAAATATATAACCATTGAATAGGACTATGGTAGTTATATAGGAGGTATACCTAAAAGATGTGGGAGAAACATAGATCTTGTTTATAGGGGGGTTTTCTGTGAATATTATTTGTTTTTAACATATTGGGTGGTTAAAAACCTCTACCTCTATTAGCTTGATCAATTAAATTTATTTTTATTTCATACTTCCCCTACCATAAATTTGATTTTGTTTCTTACTTGGGAGAAGAGGTAGTCAAAGTAGAGCCTTAGCCATTTCTTAATCCTAATTGGGCTAGCAGAATAATGTTTTAAGGTACCAAAGGTTGCACTAAGATGTAAGAGAGAGGGTCCTAAAATATACCCAATCATATTTGACTATGATGTCACATAGACTTGTTTTAGGCGATTTACTTAGTTTCTTGTATTTGACTCTTCTTACTTCTATACACTTGATGAGAGTATGTCCCCTACATTTTTTTTAAAGTTTAGTACTTATTCCTAAAAAAAAAAACTTTCAAAGAGACACATTTACCAATCCCTTTAAATATAAAAGCCAACAAAAAGCCCTTTCATATCCACACAATCCATTTAAATATAAAAGTCCCTTTAATAAATATAAAAATCCATATGGTATTATGCTTTCACTTATGCTATAATTGAGTATTGTTAAAATTTATTTAACTATAATTATTTTCATTGGTATTAAAAGTTATTTAGATATAATTGAAACCTTTATATACCATTGATTTATAATCATTTCTTACATTAGAATTGGGCTTGATTTTCATAGTTATTCATCCAAGTTAAAAACAAAACCATGGTTTTCAGTTTTAAATGCACCTTTCCAAGCGGTGTACACCTCCTAAATGCATACTAATTTGCCCAGTGTGAGAGGTGTGAGTACCTCCTAAATGCATACTAATTTTCCAGGTGTGAGAGGAAGTGATGTTTTAATTTTGGTAAAAAAGTAATGAGGTATTTTTTATGTTTCTCTATTTATGTAAGCCGCCATTAATTTTTTCTTAATTTTTATAGAGGTTGAACTTTGAAAGTGGTTTCTAAACCCCAATTTTAATTGCAAGTAATATGGATATTGGTGGGTGTATATTGCATAATGCTGGAGGGTGTCATTTATGGTTTGTGTTATAATTGGAAAGTATTTTTATTAGATTTCTTATAGTATATAATAAAAAATAATATTTTCATTGCTTAGATTCTTTAATAAAAATTTATTAATGAAAAAAATCTACACTAACTTTTTTAATAAAACTTTATATGTTTGGGAAAATAAAAACCCAAAACGTAAAAAAAAAAAAATTAGTCTGAGGGAAAAGATGAAATGAAATTCCAACCCTGATCATCATCATGCCCTATTCCCATACCATTTGCAAGTCATGTCAAGGGCCAAACCATAAGCCAAATCAGGTTCTGCTTACTTTCGACAACTCATTTAGATGAGATTCGATATTGGGTCAGTCGGCTCGACATGTTCGATAAGAACAAATCTTGGATCAATATAATATCCAATGCATAGGCAAAGTCAACTTTCAAATATTTGTCGTTTCCCGCACTGTGCATTTTCGTGTCTTGTTTTTTATACCATCACATTTAGCTCATCAGCCTAGCGATTTCCACATCTCATTTGAAAAAAAACATCATAGTTTGACCCTTTCGACAGTCGATTGAATTTTTGACAAGCAAGAGTCGTTTAAGTCTTATTAGTGAAATTCACCAAGTTTTTGTCCTCCATTAATTCGTTGGTTTTACCTGTCTTCTAATCTTCTCATCACGACTATGTTCAAAAGGTCAAAGTTTCGGCAAGTACCTCTTTGCATAAAAAAATGACCTTTTTTTTCTTCTTAAACTAAAAAAAAAGAACCCTAAAATCCCTTACCATGTCTACAACAACAATGCACCGATAAATATTGTTTCATATTGTGCAATCTCTCGGCTCAGTTCCTAAGTCTACCTTTCTCTCTATGTAGATGAAACTAAAATGACTCTATTGCCCAGAATTTGAAGGCGTTGGTGTTGTTGTTGTCATGATTTTTCCATGTTCGGTCTCCATAAATGACAGTTAATGTTCACGTTCGCCTAGAATGTTCAAGCATTCAGATTAGAGGCCTATTAATTTTCCATCCACCTTGTACCTTGTCCCAGTAAATGGTCGTTCCATCACCACTCATCTGCTCATTTTCATGCACCATCACCCCATCTGATGAGTTAATTTATAATATTTTAATATATATAATATACAATATGTTAATATTTAAATAATATATCCATTTACTATGTAATTTATAGTAACGAGTTAAACATAAGATAAAATATAAGAATGAAAAAAACAAAATAAATGAAAATAATATTTTCATGGCAATGTTTCACATCTTAAAATATTTTTAATTTAATTAAAAAATAAAAATAAAATAAAAAGAATAAAAATTTGTTCCATTACAAAAGAGAAAATAAACAAAGAGAACAGAAGATAAAATAAACATAAAGACAGAAAATTTCTCCCGATCGGACCTAATTAAGAGCCTTTAGTCTTTGATCAAATATCTGAGCGGTCTAGTGGATGGTGATGAATGCAGCTTATGGAAGGGTTGGACGAGCTTATGGAAGGGTTGGTTGCACTCAAGAAGATTTGGAACTCTTTACCTAAATGCAGCTAACAAGAATCAAACTAGATCCCTTTGTTTTTATTGTTGATTGCTTTATGTTCTTGTGAGTGAGGGTTTTTGGTGGAAGCAGATGGTTTCTCTAATTTAGCATGGGAGAAGAGACCTTCGTAAGTATCCCAAGACCTTGACATGATTCATAATCATATGAAATACTATTTTTCCATCAAAAAAATTTGTGGATTCCAGCTCAATTCTTTTATTCTATGTTCTTTTAAGGATAAATGTCCCAAGAAGATACCACTTGGTGAGTATATGCTTTCTTCCTCAGAGATTCTATAGTGGTGGAATTTTTGCATAAGTGCAGTAGGAGGTTGGTTTTGTATGTCCATGTCATCTTGGGGATTCGTGATCTGATAAGCCAATTGGAGATTTAATGGGAGGGTGTTCAATGGATTCATGACCGAAATGGGGTTTTGTTATGCGGGTGATTTTTTGGATTTATGACCTGATAGTGGGTTTTTTTGTTTCGGTGTGGGTGATCACAAATACAAATAACAAAAGCGTGGGTGCTAATAATTGCGAATGGAGCTGTATAGGGATGATTTTGACTTTTTGGCTAACCCATACGATTTGTAATTTCTGTTGTTTTTTTGGGGCGATTTTCAGGGAAGAAATGAAATCGGGTGACACTAAAACCCCACACCACACTCTATAAGACCTAGAAGATCCAACAGTGTTTTTACGCATTTTCAAATTCTGTGAAGATTCATAGATTTTAAAATTAGGCAGACAGGGGCCATAATACCTTCGAAGTACACGCATCCTAACAAAATGTCGATATTCACGGAATTGGGAGACTCAAACTGAGGTATTCAGCTGAGTTGCAAGAGTGAAAGTAAAAGGAAGCCCTATTATCTGTATGATTTATGTATATATTGTGTCTTATCTCCTTTATAGTGCATGATATGAGAATGTTATATATGAATCTTGATGCTACTTACAGTCAGAAAAATCTGCCAAAAAAAGGGGGAAAATCGTCCCATGTCCTAGGTCAATGGTGTTTGTGTTTCAATGTGTAGTTAAGAGTGGGATTGTTGGTCAAAGTACCAGTGAGAAGCTGGCATTTCATAGTATAGATAGAGGTAGTATGTCCCTATCACCGATTTTCCCCAAAAACGTCTTCAATAGGCATCACATGAAATGGATCAGATGGAAAATAACCTTCTGCTCGACCAAGCACTTCAAAATGATTAAACACATTGATCCCATCCTCGAATATCAATATAAATTTATGCTCATCGTCATCATCTTCTTCATCTTCCAAGATATCATAATCATCACCAATCTCATTAACATCATGGTTGACATTAGGATGTGACAAATGATGTACATAATCCTCATCTTCTTCCTCTTCTTCTTCATCCTCATCTTCTGCATCTTCTTCTCCACCATGCCCACTAATCTCCTCTTCTTCATCCTAGTCCACTAAACTATGTTTCCCACCATGTTCATTGATAAAACTCACAGCCACAAACATCATCCTCAATACCCTCATTCATAAAATCCTCTTTAGACTCCATCATCAAATTTCCAATAGTTTGGATAGATGTCATTGCATTATGGGAATATTCCATTTGGTCAGACTCTACTTCGTTCTATTGAGAATGAGCAATTATGTCTGCTAATGGTGTTTCCTCATTCTCTCTTTCATTCTGGTGTTGATGCACATTGGAGCCAGAAACACCAAGATTGCTACTTTTGTGTTGAGCATCTTCATGGCCTTGTACCTCTTCCATAATTAAGGAATCCAAGGTCTTCACAATGCCATTTGCAATTTTAACACACTCAGGATGATCTAAATCTAGATTCTCAAGTGTACAGGACAAGGCCTGAATAATTCCAACATATTTTAGTGTTTTTGACACTTCTATTGAGATATTTGAGCCTGAAGGTGAGCGTGCTGCAAGAACATCATTTATCAAATCTATTAATGCATTCATTTGGATTTTTGGAGTGCACATGCTAAAATTTCTACTGAATCATTGGTTGATCCAAAAATGGAAGAAGAAAATATATAGAGCGTGACTGCACTAGTGTTTCCTTCTCCAAAGAAGCAAAATGTTTCAAATTTAGCTTCAAGGAAAGTCAATTCAATCAGCATACCTCCTATCAAGGCTTATGATGCACAAAAGGGTGAGGCTGAGCAATATGAATAAAAGTCAAAGGGAATCAGAGTGAATAAATCTTGTGTGACCCCAACAAAGCAAAATAGCAGAGGCCTTAAGAAATATCATGGGCAGTCTTGCTCAGAGAAGTTTATCCAAGGGAAATTAGCTAAGCAGTTGTCTGTTCGAAAGCATGAGTAAGTTTCCCCTATAAAATATGGCACTGAACCTTCATCCTAAAAGGTGACAGGTTCATCAAAATTTAAGGTGAAGATAAATGACACTGCAACAATGAAATTGGATGTTGTGTCACTATCTATAGAGTTTCATTTAGAAAAAGAAAACAAGATTAGACAAGTGTAAATATTATATTAATTCATCACTTTCTATAATGATGGCTACCTTAAGGCCTCTCTTTTCTCTATGTCTTATCAAGTGTAGCATAATCCTTAGCCCATGCATGAAAATAATCTATTGGATCACATGTAAAACTCAACCACGGAACATGAAAGCATGCACTTCACAAAATATGACCAGACTCTGAAGGTATGCCAAATACAAAGCCTTATGGGACTAAAATCCAAGAATGAGGAAGGGGTTTCCTTATAGTCAACACAGCCCTATCACCACTTAATGTCTCTTGGTTCAAACTGATGCTTTCTCCAGTCCTAGGGGAGTGTCCCTAATAGGTGCATTTTGTCATCAAACAAATAAATTTGCATAAAACTCTAAGATGATTAGTTCATAGACTTGCTCTTGAGTTGTCTATAAACAATTAGGATTGAGGAATAATTTAATAAACAAATAGATTGGTTGGGATTTGATCCCAAAGAAAATTATAATAACAAATTAATGGAAAAAAAAGTGAGGTGAATGTGCACCTTTGGTGAATATAATCAAAATAAGTGCACAAAAAACTAACCATAACACTGCCACACAATTAACCAATGTGACCTAAGTTATTCAAGGATCTAGAACAAAGCACGATTAAACCAAACCCATATGATATCCAAAAAATTGATTGCATCATAGTGAGTCACAAGTGACATGCTACCATAGATGTCCATTGTTGCAATGGAAGAATGAAAAGTGAAGAGTTTTATATAGCTACAACTATCTAAAGAGAATAATATCTAACCCTTTCTTTGCTTCTCAAATTTGTATGTATACAACCTCATTGAAGAAGGAACAAGCCACCCTTAGTTGCTTGAGAAAGAGGAAATAAATCTCATGAAGGAAAAACTCGACATGCACACTAGCATTATCTCCTTTTTTACTTTTGGAATGATTTTCCCCATGTTGCTTGATCAGTGAAGCAACATCAATCTATCTTCGGGAAAAATCAAAAATAAATGTTGTTGGACTTTCTTTTTTACAAGGAGAATGAATACATCTCTGTCATGCAAGCCCTCAAATCTCAGGCTACTGGAAAAAGGGAAATTGCTACATATAGTAGTTCTCTCAAACTCTGCTAGCTCTAGAAAGAACTAGATAAATGTGCATGTTTGCATACATCTGCAATGGCACCAACCTGATGGAATCTCATTATATCTTAACCCTCTAGTAGTGCACCAAAATTGAGAATTAACAATGGCGACTCAAGGGGACGACATCCCCTTGTAGAGTGTTAAACATAATTGAATCTATGTACTCTAAATCTTTGAGAGTGATCCATGGGAAACCTACTATTATCAATAGTGCTTGTTCAATGGGAAATGGAGTCAATTCCATGGTAGCTTGACTACTCAACTGGAATGAGCTAAGAACCATGCCTACCCATCTGCAACCGAGACTTGCAAACCATCTAGGAAGTACACTCCTTCCATTGGAAATAGATCAATGTGGATGTTTGGATACACTTACAAAGGAATCTGGTTGGATCTTAACCCTCGAGTAGTGGAATCACAATTGGGGTTTAACACGGTGGGAGTTGTAAGTACGTGGAAAATATTGGAAGAGATCATTAGATTGCTATCAAAGGGATCTTTCCGTATGTATAGGGCACCAATGACTGTATCGATTTTCTATCAAGTAGATGGAAGCAAGAAGCTTGAGATATCTAGATTTGATTGGACAAGTGATCTGGACAATGTAAAGTCCACTGGTGCATATTTATTGATACCATTTGAAGAATTTGTGATTTGGAAGAGTAAGAGGCAACATGTGGGTTGCCAATTCTAGTATTGAAGCAGAGTACATTGCACCTTCAAAGGCTTCCAAGGAAATTGTTTAGTTGCGGAAGTTATGTAGATATATTGGAATTGAAGTGGGCCCATGCCTATTTGGTGGGACAATGAAAGTGCAATTGCTTTGGCAAAGAATCCCAAGTTTCATCTATGAGCAAATCATATCAAAGTGGAATTCTGCTACATAAGGGAGGTGGTGGAGTCTGTTGATGTAACTATGCTCATTGTTAGAGGGGTGGTGGAGTTTGTTGATGGAACTATACTCAAGGTTAGGAATCAGGATTAACCAAGGGATTGGATGCAAAGAAATTTGTTAGGTGTAGGGGCAAGGTGGGGATTCAAACTTGGTCAATGTAACTGCCAAGTTGGAGATTGTTAGTATATTGTTAGTTACATCCTGTGTGTAACTAGAAGTTTCCCTATGGAATCTATAAAGAATCTTTGGGTTGAATTTTTATATTTTAGAAGTAGATATTTTTCCCAATTATATTCATGATTTTAGGGAAACACTATTTCTATGTTTGTACATTCTTTATAAAGGAAAAGAAAACAAGGTAGACACTCATTTGTCCCCAGGGAAAAAACTCTTTATTGTTGTGTGTGCTGCTTTAATATTTTGAATTCCATACTTATGTTGAATATATTTGTAGTGTAGATCCTTCTCCATTTTCTGCAGGTTTCTGTTTAGGTTCAACACTCACAACCTGTTTTGTGCAAATTACAAGGCTCTTTTTTAGTTTATATTGATAGAATTTTATTTTTTTGTTTTCTGGAACCAACAAAGTAGCCTTTAGACTTACCAGTGATTTGGTTTGCTTTGGTGCATGGGTCTATGAAAATGTCCAGTGATGGATATAGATAATGATGTTCTTAAAGATAATAATAGGTAGATGTATCGATTCACTGTGTGATAAGAAAGAAGAATTGGATTTATCTTGCAATTAAAACTTATGAATCAACTAGGAAATATGTTTAATCATGTGGGAAAAAATTAATGAAATTGTAGAGCATTAAAGAAAACTTCTAACTTTATGCCTCTTGAGAGGAATCTCACTCTTCTTTTGGTGGTACAAGTGGCTTCATTCGAAGTACAAGCTATCAAATGAATTGTGGTTTCAGACATGCTTAGAACTTCCAATTATAAGAAGGAAATTTTCATTTTGTTACATATAGGTATGTGGGACCAAAACATGTTTCTCCTTGATTTTTTCTAATATACTCATTTGATATAGGATTTCTGTTGTTAACATTTCGAATACAACAATGAGGTATGATACCAATATATGCTGGAATGTCTAATTCACCATTTATCTCCTTTTTTTTTTATCAGGATTTCAGAAAGGAATTCAGAAAACATATGTACAAAGTTTGAAAATTGAAATCAATTGAAGTGGAGTTTTCTCCTTGGTGTGGAGAGCAAGTTGGGTTGTCTGCATCTAGAGCTAAGAGCTCCCAAATACCCAATGGTTTCATTCATCAAGTCCTTAAAAATCATCCTTTCCATGTCTAAAACCACTCTTGAAAGATCTGTTTTATGATCAATCCATGAATTTTCTGTTTTTGCTATATCCTTTTCAAGAATTGTAGACATAGTATCATAAATATCTTCTAATGGAACAGAAGGCAGGCATTGAATTTCACTCCATACTTGTTGCACAAGCTGTTATCCTATGGGTCTTGCATCCTTAAGATTTTCCAAAAGTTAGTTTGTGCTTGTTTGAATACTTTGGCTTCCAAAATATAAGAAAAGCAACAGATGGAAGATTAAACATTGGAAAGGATGCAACTAGCATTGAATTATCCTATGTGGTTGTTAGCACGTATATTAATTAATGAATATCATCCATATAGGTGTTAAATACCTCTTATGTCATGTCTTTTATTAGTGCCGACGTGTTTGTTGTATATAGACTATGCATTTGACAAATGCAATGCAATCAGAATCTTGCAGTATTTAGTTTCATATCCCATTGAAACACCCATTTAAGAGTTGATCAGATTGATTAAGTTTAATATCCAAGAGCATAACCAGGTGTATTTTATTCACCTAGGGTCTACAAAATCATTTAAGGAGGGAAATTATTTTCTTTAAACCTAAGACCATTGATGACATTAATTAAGGGAAGGTACTTTTTTACTGTGTGGACAGGGTTGGCATAAACAGGGCAGCATTAATTAATCTCCCAGCAGCCCATCTTCTCTTCTCCCAGCTACCAATAGTGAGATCCTTCCTCCAAACCCAAATTTCTCTTCTACTTTCTTCTAGACTATGAAAAAAACACCAAAACAATGTTCTACTACCTACTTGTTTATGGATGGGACAATATACATAGTGAACTACATTATTGTTAAGTCCTCTGTCATTCATTTAAGCTCTTCAATTGATTTTTGTGTTTTTAGATTGAAGAAAACATAGGCACACAACTAAAAGTTACCATAAGTTTAAAAATTTGTCCAAGGAACAATTTAATAGACAAAGGTATTGAGAAGCTACTAGTTTCCACCAGAAACACACCCAAAATAGTTTGCAATCTTCTTTTACATGAAAACGCATGCATCCTAAAACTACATCTTTATGAACAAGGTTCAAGCAATGTCAAATATGATTATTTGGCTAGCTGTGAAATCAAGGTTAGCTTTTTATTTGAAGTAAATCCGACAATCCTTGAGGTATGCTTATTTAGAAAGTGTGCAGCATTGAAATTACTTGTTTAAATTGATTTTTGCATAATTATTTTTTCCTAGTTCTCTTTTGTTGAAATCCATGCTAGAGGCGTCTCAACTTGTACTTGATTAATGATTGAGATTTCAAATAGTTTACCAAATACACTTTGACGCCTGTTTTATATACAGATGAAATATGTAGATGATGACTCCACTACATTTTGGGCAATAGGAAGGAATTCAAGTGTGTTGGCCGCACATGCTTAACATTGTGGAAATGAAGTTTTGATGGTTGTCCCCTTTGAGGGCACAGATTCAGCAGAGGTGCTCTTCTTTACTTCACTAGAACAAACTTGTCATACTTTATTTTGCCTTTTTATCATCTTATATCACAAATTTATTTAAATCTAGTATTCTTAAAAAAAGGATATCATTTCTAGAGGCAAACTATAGTCTCCATGATTGATAGCCCTCTCCCACAGCTTGTAAATTTAGAAGAATGGCATGTTGTCTCACAAAGATGTCAAGAGTGCAATTTATACTCTACATAGTTGCTTACAAGTTATTTCTTCTTTAGTCATTTTCTGCATTTCTTTTTGTAAATATTTTTCTGAGAATATAGGATGTATTTTTTGAAAAAATAAGGTAGGGAATGTTAATTTGCATTTGCATCCTGTTCAATTACATTCAGAGGTAGAACATGGAACACACCAAGGCATTGATGATAGAGATAGTAAATGAATTCTAGATGATATTCCAAATGGAAGATCTCACACATACATTTCATTCCTCAGTTTCTCACATTTACTCATAAAGTTTTGGAATTATAACATTTGCTTCCTTGTAATCGACCTGTGGAAATTTCTATCTTCTTCAGTTTGTGTGACGAGTATTTCTAAAAAGTTAGTCTTTTAGATATTTCATTTGAGCTAATATTTCAGCTTATCCACAATTAGTGCCAAAGCCCATGATTTCTGTATACATGACATGGTTGTCTCATAAAGTCTATCTTATCTCAACTTCTAAGGATTACATCTACTAGTTTCCTTGAATATGAAGGTATGGTTAGATATTGTTGGAATACTTCTAGACTAAGGTGAGTGACTTCTCAAAGTATGAGGTTTGCCTCATTATATTGGATGGCCTTACAATACTCCTTTTCTCCATGGAAGAAATGTTTAAGCAACTCCTGCACTTTGGGTATTCCTGTAGAACTTCCCACTAAGACAATTTTGTGAATCTGGGTTTTATAATTTGTCATTATCAATGGATTTTTGAAACAGATAATATGTTCATTTTTCATGTGCCCACTCTCCTAATTTCTTAATGTTGGTCCTATTTTTCATAGAGACGAGGGCATACAACACTCTCTTAGCCGTCTTGCATGAACTTTGAAGTCCTTTTGGGATATGTTGAGTTTGTATTTTTCCCCATTATGTAATGGAGATGATTTCTTGTCAAACCCATATACAAGGTTCACTCAATATTTTTAAGACATCCAACCCTGTTAATTTCCCAACGGTTTTGGTGGTCCTTCTTTTAGAATCATTGTAATAAAGTACGACATCTAATAACAACTTTAATAATTCGACAACTTGCAAGGTATTATTGGGTGGCACTGAGCTTTTAGATAAGTAAGGAAAAGGATTTAATTCCTCCTAGTGTAGGGTGGAGGTTTGGAGGGTTTTGAACTATGATAATTTTCCTCTGTATGAAGAGATCTAGAATTTGGGTCCTGTAGCACCAGCCACATAGTTGTTGGTTATAGGAGGTTTCTTGTAATATAAAAAAATTGGTTACATTCCTATTTTCCAATGCATGTCAATGAAATCATTTCTACACTAGCAGATGACAATAGTTAAAAACAAAGCTTATCATAATTCTGAGTCTGCTCTGTTTAAAAGGTAGTTAGATTTAAGTTTTGTTTGGATCACATTGTTGTTTCTGGCATTCGATATTCAATCCAAGCTGGTGTATCCTGTCAAAATGCCTTCAGTATCGCCTGGCATAATGGTAGGAAAGATCTGTCAGTTACCCTCTATTTATATGTATATTTGGATCCAGCCAAGCCAAAAGTAATTTATTTTTTTCTATCAAAATAAAATGTAATTTTGTTATCAACTATTTAGAACTGCAAACATATAGTCAAACCTAATTTTGATGTGTTTTTGGTTGTTATAGATTAGTGTAAAGCTAGTGCTTAGAGAATGGCAATATACTGATGGTTTTAGAAGCCTTCACAGTCATAACACATCAAATTCTTAGCACTATTTACTTGAATCTTCAACTTTTTATTCACCAACTGGTAGAAAGATTAAAATAACCATAGTGGAAGGCAACAACCTGGCTGGAAAAGACAGATCTCGAAAGAGTGATCCTTACGTTAAGCTTTAGTATGGGAAGGTTGGGTTCCCCAATTTCTGAGTTAGATATTTTTCGTTTTCTAGAATTAGACTGATCTACATATTGGTGGATATCTACAATGTTTCCTATAGTTGTTATTTGCAGTTGGTTAGCATTAATGTTTTTAATATAATCACATAACATTCACAGAACAAGATCAATTTCACGAGGTATTAGCCCCATATGGGACAAAGAATTTGAGTTTAACAAGATTGAAGGTGATCAGTATTTCAAATTAAAATGCTACAATGTATACCTTCTTGGGGATGAGAGTATGGTGCCCGTGTGAATTTGGAAGGAGTGGAAGAATGATAAACCAAGGATGTTTGGATCCCCCTTGAAAAAGTTACAACAGGTGAAGTAAGACTCAAAATTGAGAAGAAAAAGCAAGAGCAAGACACCGAGGTGAATAGAATATGCAATAAAAACCGCATCAATATGTAATTCTGTGTCTAGAACCACCACTGTATTGCCATCAAATTTCTTAGCAAATGACATTGTGATAAATTCCAACCAACCACTCGGTTTGTTGATATGTACTTAGTTGAGTAATCACTCAGCTATGTGGAACAGAGCCCCCAATAAAGAAAAAAATTAAAAGGCATTTTTCATCAGAGGATTAAACACAGTATAACTTACCTCCAAGAATGCTATGCAGTGGCTCTCTGACGTGCCTCCTTCAATACTGCTATGCACCAGAGAAACCCATCACAAACCCACAACCATAAAATGGTGAAAAAACGCTATGCACAAGAAGACCAACAATGCTATGCACCATGGTGGGAAAAAATGGTGAAAAATGCTATGCACAAGAGGACCAACACTGCTACGCACTAGAACAAATGCCCTCGTTATCTAGAAAACATGATGGTGAAAAACCAAGGACCAACACTGCTACGCACCAGAAAAAATGCCCTCGTTATCTAGAAAACACAATGGAGAAAACCCAAGGACCAACACTGCTACGATTTCAAAAAATGCCCTCGTTATCCAACCAGAAAACACAATGGAGAAAACATAAGGACCAACACTGCTACGATTTGAAAAAGTGCCCTCGTTACCCAGAAAACAGGATGGAGAAAACCCAAGATAAAACGATGGAGAAAAACCACAGGAAAACCCTATGTAGCATCACGCAGGCTTATGGTGGAGGTGCGGGCAGGATTGTGAAATAAAATATCCCCCAACATATTGCATATTTATATAGTTAAAAAAAAAACCCTTTTACCCCTAATATACCACCAATATATTGGCTTGTAATTTTTTGTTTTTTAACCCCCCCAATATGAACGAACGTGATATCATATTGGTCCCTGGGTGACGTCCCTGTAACAGTAGGAAAATTACAATTTATTAGAAGTTGGGAGCTATTTCCCTATGTTTCCTCCAATATCTAATGGGATTGTCTTGGGATATAGGTAAAATATCCTTCCTAACCTCTAATTTGCTAAAAGTGACATATGAGCTTTGAAAATAATAACTGTTGTTGAAGTACCCTGCTGTATTCAACAATAAAGATATCTGAAATGGCACTGCTTGGTCCCACATGTGACTCACACACATTATTTTTCATTTAGTGCATATGCTGCTATGTGCCAACCCTCTATTGGAGGTATTGGTGGCTTTACTGAGCCTAGATATAGGTGATTAAACCATATTATTGTATTGATCTATTTTTTACTAGGTTGGTGTAGTCACTCTCCTGAAGCTAGTTCCCTAAACCCTAATAGAGGTCTAGGTGTTACAATTCTCCTGATTTGCAAATCATTCACTTCAAAGACTAAGGGCTATAGAATTCATCTCTTGAGTACTTGTGTTTGGACAATGATCTTCTCTCTTTTGAGTAGGACTTCACTTTCAAGATATGTTGCATGAATTTTTGAAACGCGGAAACATTGGGAACATGGGTACAAGTGTCTAATACAGCTAAAAGTTTATGTTAAATTTATAGGAAACAACAATAAAATATCAAGAAAATATAAAGATTAATATAATTAAAAATTAAAAATCAAAATTAATCTTGAAAGCTGTTTGAGCAATGGAAATAAAAATTTTAATGATTCCTTTCTAATGTACTTTTTCATAATTTACATGTTCATAGATTTAATTTTTAATCTCTGTGCTTGACTTTGAGAGATCTGAATTTATGCTGGTCTCTCTATATAGTATTGACAAGAATAGGCAGAATAAGAAATTGAACACAGAGCCTTCCTCTTTTCCTCATGCTACTGCTCTACTATTGATCTGCATTCCATTAGTCAATCGATATTTTATTGTCGAACAACAGAGCAAAGATATCATGTGCAGCCTCCACACAAATGCAATAACAACCCTGGGATCGAAATAAGGATATAGGGTTTGCACATAAAGAAACAATAGTATAATAAGTTAAAAACTAATTATTTAACCCAACACAACATACTCGAGCGAGCATATTCTAGCAAAAATTGAATTGTTAGAAATTGCAGTATTATTTTAGAATGTTGTGCTATGAGAAATTGAATTGTGTTTACTGTATGTTGCTGTAGTGATTTCCCGCAGTATGTGTAGTAGCATTATTTGTATTTAAGTTCCAGCAGTATGTGTATCAGTATTTGTATTTAAGTTCCAACACTATGTGTAGCAGTATTTGTATCTAGGTTAGGTTAAATATTTAATGTTCCCCCACCCCAAAGAGCAGTTTAGAAGAGTAAATAATGGAAAATTAAAATAGAGGACATTAGCATGTAGAGGTAACTGATGGTTTGGTTTAAAATCTGTCAAATTTTATGTTTAATTTCCTCATTTTCCTTAATATTTTCCCAAACTACGTCGATCCTAGTGTTCCTGCCTTTTCTATATTATTGCGGTAGTCAAACATCTAGATGAATGGCCGCATTCCTGATACTCGTATGAAATGGTGGGGACATGATAAAAATTAGGATAGGAACTTCAAGAAAGCTTCAGAAAATGTTAATTTTGATCAATCTTAACATAAAACAATTGTGGTGGGGATTATTCCAGTAAAGGAATTCCTAATACTTGATCATAATTGATATGTTGTATCTATTGGGTATTCCTTGAAAAGGAACCATTCTTGGACTTGACTGAATGAGCCAATTTGTGTTCTTGTTGCAAGTTGATTCTTAGTATGGAACATTTTTAAAATATTGCTCCCACTCTTAGACATGAACAGGATTGTACATTCGACAAGGAACCTGTTTTTGCACGAAAACTATCTGAGATCAATTCTCATTCTTTATCAATCTAGTAGCCAAGAGGTTGATAGCCCGAAACTGTGTTGATGGGTCAACATCCCACCATCGTTAGGACCCTGGAAGTTTGCAAAAATTATGCAATGTGATCTCTAAGTAATTTGGAAATAAATCAATCCATATTAATGAATTCAATAAGGAAAAGGCCTTTCCGCAAGAGGAAAGTACTAAATTCTTCAATGTCCATAGTGCCGAAGTTGACTTCTGCACTAAACTTCTTCGAATTGGAAGTAAAAAATGTAATTGGGGAGGTCAAACCCTCTCTTACTCTTACCGTCTTCTCTGCCCTACCTCTATCCTCCCGCAGAAACATACCCTATGTTATAATGTTGTACTAGTGGTAGGTTTTGAACAATTATTCATGAATATTGAACTTTGTACTTGTAAATATAATTCCACACCAAAATATGAGACCCAGGTCTTAGTGAGGGTCTTATATTCCATTGAAGAAGCAACACATCCCATGTGGGTAGTCGGAGTGGAAGGCGTAAACATGCCATAGGGCCTGAAGGGAATTGGAACTTAAAACTAATTCATAATCAGAAAATCAGAGCAGGGCACTTTCACATTCCACTCAAGCAAGATGGAGACATGATTTATTACCCTTATGAAGAAATAGTTTCTTGTATGTAGTTCAAATGGGGAATATGAACCTCATCATGATTTTCTCTATCCTTTGCTTCATCATAAATGTGAATTTCATGGTCAAGTAAATTCCTTCATTTTGAAAGTCATAAATCTTGATAAGAATATGCCTTTATGCAACTGTGCATTATAAGAACACTATAGAATACCAATCTCTCCAACCTTTTCGATAGGTTTAGTCAATCTCAAAAGCTTACTAGAACCTAAATTTTAGTGTAGTCTTATTTTAGGTGACCATACATTCTAAGGAAAGTTTAGTTTTTATCAATGGTTATTTCTCTCCGTGAACTGTTATTTAATCATCATGGAAGCTGTTTCAGATCCTGTACATCTCAACATAGAGCTGATATATATTTTTCTATACCTAATAGTTTGCAAGTTTTTCAAGTTTAATTCATGCTTATCCAGTTGTCCTTCCTTTCAAATAACTGGTATCATCACCTAGAAGCCAAATATACAACCCTTTAAAGGTTTCTCTAAATATGCAATGTTGTAGGAGCAGATTATTTCTCTTTATATTTGCAACATGACTCTTTAATTATTGATTCCACTATTAGGTGCCCTTATAGCCAAGGAATAATGATTCACAAAGCATAACTCCTCCATACAAAATGGTACCTGTGAAACAGTAAATAATCCAATGCTAAATACTTGTAATAATTGCAATTCCCCAAGTCAAAATACTTGAAATTCTTTGAATTCTAGGTCTAGAGATCATTTTTGCAAGATATTACGGTGCATAGGGAGTGAAGTCTCTAATTTTGCAAATGATAATCGTCAAGTCTCCATTAGAAATAAGTTTCTAAATCTGCCTAGATCTTATAATGTTTATCACTTGATTTAAAGATAAAATATGATTCACAATAAGAGAAGAAACCTTTTGCAGTTTGATCACAACCATAGACCTGCTTATTATGGAACCTTCTCAAAGAAAAGGTGAATACACTTTGCATAATTTTAAGTTTATTAATTATCAAAGAAACAGGTTGTCTTTTATTTTTGATAGCCCATGATGAGGAACATCTGAAACACCTTGAAGCTCATGGATTCTTAATATTGTAGTAGACAACAATGAAAGTTTTGTTTCTGACTCTTTGTTTTTGATGCAATGATGGCATTAGGCTTCGAAATCCTTTCAGGAATGACTCTTCTTTGGACTATGAGAATGATAGTGATGAAGAATGGTAAGAGGTAATAATCATTAAATCTCTTTGGTAAGAGTATTTGTAGTATTTTTATTAGCTTTAGTTACAGGGAAAATTGTACATAGCTCTCAGGAATTAGTTTATCATATTTACGAATTACTGGTAAGTTGTAATAGTAATAATTATGTAGTTTGTAGATTGATATCTATCATAAATTTGTTTGAATATCATCATTGTCAAGTAATAACAACTTCTTAAAGGGTGCTAGCTCAATGGTAGAGTGCTTGCCTAATTATAGGCAGGAGGTTGGTGGTTCGATTCCTCTGTGCCCTACCATAAATTTGTGACTACAAAAACGACTAAATTCGCATATATACGACTATTAGTAGCTAATTTTCTATATCTTAGTTGTATTTAGCTTAGTCATTAATATGTTAACATCTAGTAGTTTATTTAGTTGTATATTTGGTCATTAATGGTTGCAATCCGTGACTAAATCAACGAGTAAATCAATGACTCACTCAGTGACTAAATCAATGACTAAATCCATGACTAAATCAATGACTAAATCATTAACTATCAATGACTAAAACAATGACTAAATCATTGACTATCAATGACTAAAGCATTGTCTATCAATGACTAAATCAATGACTACTAAGTCAAGCTATTAATGACTAGTGAAATACGACTAGCTATAAGATAGTTGAAATTTGCTACTATTAGTCACTGACTCAAAAATAGTCATTTATAGCCTAATTTTAGTCATTTTTTTAGTCATTAATTTCTCATTTTCTACTAGTGGGAGGAGTATGGGGAGGGCTAGGTAATTTACTTTTTATTTTTTTAATTTTTTATGAATTTTTGTCATAAATATATATACATATGTAAGAGGTTTTAATCCATTTTAATGTTTAAAATGTAGATATTGGGCATGTCTACATGCAACCAGTGGTAGGGGAAGACCAAAGTTTGATGAGGGTCCTCGAGGGGAAGCTGTCCAAGATTACCCACAGATTCCCAACCATACGGATTGAGCAGATCCCTACCATAATGCGGGAACTTGTTGTATGAATTACACCTACCTGGATACGCCTTATGTGAAGGGTAGCCATGGCTGTACTAGTCCATATAGAATCTGCATAGGCTCCTGCAGCTGAAGAAGCTAAATATGCTGGCAATCAGGGTGACCAGGGTGATTAAGGTGATTAGGGCTAGATCTAGAGGCATTTTATGGATTGCGATCCAAATTTTGTATATTTTTGTAAATTTATACAGTTATGACTAGATCAAAACTCGACCTATCTTATGGACAGATTTTTACATATATACATATACATATACACACACACACACACACACACACACACACACACACACACACACACACACACACACATATTGTCGTTTTATTTACATGTGTTCAAAATGTATCNCATGTGTTCAAAATGTATCTATTATGTATAAAATGTGTGTTAAGTTCCAATCTAAGATATAGTTCGCATATGCATTAGTTAATGAATTTTGATTTCATGGAATATGATTAGATGAAATGTAATCGAAATTTATTTCAAGTAATCTAATCTGAAAAAATCGACGTAACAAGATATGGTTTCGCACCTGATAAGCTTTATTGAGCTGGGAAACCACCAGTTGAGAGTCATGTCTGACTTCTAACTGAGTGATGCCATGTGACAAGGAATCCCATAAAAGCTTAATGAAAACCTTGTATTCATCCATATTAATGGTAGCAGGACCTAGACAAGTGCCTCCAGAGTCCACTAGCTATCCCGAGGGTGAGTAAATGACCCATGCGGCTGAAGACAGGTTGCAAGTGTGATGACCAGTGCCATCTGCAAAACCTACAAACCACTCAGAATACATCTGTAACAACCAACATATGATATAAGAAAACAAACTAGCTAACTATTCTACATAAAATTACATACAATAAAAGTACAAGAAAAAGTGCTAAGACAAAGCATAGTACTTCCTCATGTAGAGCCCATTTCTAGGCTCAGGAAGCTTATTCCATTCAAAATCAATTAATTCATATGCCCCTTTCTACAAAACTTTCAACACGATGTAGGGTCTTAACCACATGGACCTGAATTTCCCTGCCCCCTGGAGTTCTTTGTCTTGGTCCCAGAGCAAGACAAGTTCCCCCTCAGAGAAAATCCTAGGCTTGACCAATTTATCATATTGATTTTTAACCCTATTTTTATGAGTTTCATTTTATGTCAATGCATCTCTACATTGTTCATATAGATTTTCCAAATGTAGTAAATGTTCTTCCAGTTCATTCGTGTCAAGTAACACATGAATGGCAATTTTAAGTGATGGGATTTTACATTCAATAGGAGTTACTACTTCCACCTCGTGAACAAAGTGGAAAGGTGAGAACCTTGTGGCAGTTTTAACATTGGTTTGGTATGCCCAAAGTGTAGGATACAACATAATTTACCAATCTAACTGGGCTGTGTTAATAGTACGCTTGCAAATAGTCTTCAAGATCTTATTGACTTCCTTGACTTGACCATTCACTTGCGGGTAGAAAGAAGATGGGTGATATTGTTTAAACCCTAGCATAGTAGCCAGTTCGGTCATCATGTTATTTTGGAAATGACTGCCATGGGCAGTGACAATCTCTTTTGGAATATCGAAGCAAGCAATATTCTGGTTGAAAATGAAAAAATATGCAGTTTCCCTGTCAGCCATGAAGGTGGGCATTTCCTCTGCCCAATTCATAAAGTAATCAACAACAACAATGATGTATTTGTGCCCCCTAGCTGAGACTGGGTTACACATCATGTAATCTATCCCCCACTTGGTGAAGGGGCCCACTGTGATGAGGGGAAACAGTGGAGTAGGATTTGACTGCATCTTTTTGGTGTAAAGTTGACAACGATGACAACTCTTCATGGATTCCACAAAATATTTAAAGATCATGGGCTAGAAATAAATGGCATGAAAAACCTTCTAGGTCGTTGCTAACCTAGATAAATGACCCCCACATTCTTTGCTATGGGCATCATTTAGGACTCTCTCGGCCTCTTCGTGGGTGAGGCACTGATGTAAAACATAGTCCACCCCTCTACGGTATAAAGTATCCCCAATGATAAGGTAGTTTTTCACATGCCGCAGGACACTTCAGAGTCTGGAGATAGATAAGTATATCTTCGTACCAAGGATCAGAGGTGGAAATCAAAAAAATGTGCTCATCTGGGAATGAGTATTCTTCAACTGCTACATCCTCTTCTACTGGAAATTCTGCAATAATATCTGCAAAACCTAAGGATTTTTTCGATTTGGCATATTGGAAATCCAAGTCAAACTCCCGGAGAATGACTATCCATTTGTTAAATTTTCCCTCGACTATGCATCGGGACAAAACATACTGAAAGGGATTAACATATTCAACTATTGTCATAGTCCTTAGTAAGATGTAGTGACGTAACCTCTCTATAGCATAAACAACTGCTAAATAAAACTTTTTAACGTGGGATTACCAAATTTCAGGGCCAGTTAAATCACGACTAAGGTAATAAATGACATGCTCTTGGAGCTCGTCATCTTCCTAGACCAGCACTACCCCAATGGTTGACTCAAACGTGACCATATATAATATAAAATCACGAGAGTAATCTAACGGACATAACAAAGGAGTCGACAACAAAGCTTTCTTTAATGCTACAAATGAAAGGTGTGTGTTTTCATCCCATACAAATGGAGTGTCTTGCTTCAACAGGTGCATGAAACCTTTAGTGGTCTTGGCATAATTCACAATAAAAATTCGAAGGAATTTAGAATTTCCTTGCACGCTCTGAAGTTTCCCGATAGAATGAGGAGGAGGAAGATTTACAATGGCCTCAACTTTCAAAGGATCCACCTGAATACCTTTGTTAGAAACTATGAACTCATGCAACCAACCTGAGTCAACACAAAAAAAAAACACTTGTGGGGATTCAAATGTATTTTCTAATTCCTACATCCTTCAACAATCAAACACAAGTGATATGGATGATCGATCCTCTTACGAGAATGAGTAGGAAGATCATCTAGGTACGGCTCGACAATAGTATTGATGTCATGGAAGGAAAAATCCATTCCCCGCTAAAAGGTATCCCCTACATTTTTCAATCCAAAAGACATTTTCTTATAAGCAAATGTACCCTAAGGACAAATCAAAATCCTTTTATGTTGGTCTTCTGACTTTATTTGAATCTGATTGTGCCCAAAAAAACCATCCATAAACGAAAAACCCTCACTCCCTGCACAAGCATCAATGATTTGATCTATGAATGGTGTGGAGTAGTTATCCTTGGGACAAGATTTGTTTAAACTGTGAAATTGTGTACATACATGTATCGTCCCTTTCATTTTATAGATGGGAACAGGATTGGATACCCACTCCATCAAAGTGACTGGGTAGATGAAACCAGCTTTTAGCAGCTTTTCCACTTCATCCTTAACGACTGTCACTTTACTTGGGTTTATGGGTATTAGATTTTGTTGAACCAGTTTGGCATCAGGATAGGTTTGGATTTCATGTTTGACTATCGATGGGTCTATACCTGGAATCTCCTCATATGACTAGGAAAATACGTGGCGAAACTCCTTAAATAATGTCGTATAGATAGCAATCTCCTCGGGAGAGAAGTTTGCACCAATATATACATTTTCCACGACATTGGAATTTACAGAGATGTTGATATGAATAGTAATGACAATGTTTTCCAAATTCTCCTCGGCAAAGACTCCCTCCCTTCGAAAGGGATTGATCGGTATATCAGCATCACGCACCAGTCTCACATGGAACTCTTTATTTTTAATCCCGATTAGCTCTGAAATAAAGTAGGATCTACGGTGAAGATCTTGTCATAAATTATCTCACCTGCTCATAGCTTCCAAGATGGCTTCGTTTGAAGGAAAAACCATGTCTAAGCAATCATCAGTATACAAAGAGTTCTCTGCCCAAGCAGGAAGAAAGTTATAATGATAGCTTGATAAGATACTTCCACTGCCGATAAGAGCACTTCAGATCTGTAATGAGAAGGAAGGACCCAAGGATCTGTTCTATCGACAACCGTAGCCATAGACTTCCCTACACTAATAGAACCTAAGTAGTTTATCAGGGCTAGGATATCAAAATTTCCCATTAACGATGAGTACATACCAACCCCCAAGCTCTCATTAGCTCACTTAACCTGATAAACCAATGGTATGGTGGACTCATTAGTTTCCATACGGCCTGTCCGAGTGAAACTGATTTGGTCAACAATGACCAACTTCCCTTCATGTGGAAAACTACCACTCAAAGAATGGTCGAGCCAATCACACACATAGCATAAGTCCAGTTTCTCCTAGAAGAAAGTTATAATCCAATGGAGCATCAATCACCTCCACTTCAATAGACACTGCCTTCCCTACCAACTTAATCTCAAAAGTTGGTAGGATACCATGCAGATGGAATGACCTTCCATCGAAAGAAATAAGTAAGGTGTTCGATGGAACTAGATCTAGGGATCCAAGAGCTTTCCAACAAGATAAAGAAATGACACATGTGTAAGCACCTTCATCAACAACTGTCCTTCTAATGGTATTTCCACCATGGATTAAATCTACTGACAAAGCCACATGATACGGAAGGTGAATCTTAACATCAGAAAAATTAAATTTCACCATAAGGCTCGATGAATCCATACTACCTAAGGCTACTAAGAGTGCATGTCGTTGGGAGGGACAACTCTGTAGCACCTTCAATGCCCACATCACACATGGGGTTTGGGCCAAATATTCAACTACAGAGTAATTGGCTGCAGCCCTCGTGTTGAGATTATGCAATAGTTCTTAAAGAAACCTTTTGGTAGCTTGGGCATTGGATCAACAGGTTTATTGATTGTGAGAGGGTTAGAAGTTTCACCTATAGAACTACCCTTCTCCGAATCCTCCATCTCATAGTTCATATTTATATTCTAGAGTAATGTCTCGGATCGTACCATGTTAATATAATTTTGGTCAGGGGTACTAGAAGTGCCCCCAACTACATTAGAAACCGAATTTGCATTTTGTCCTTGGGGAAATGGATCCTTTAGGACAAGCAGTTGTTGATTCTTGAGCAGCTTCTGAGCTTGATCAATAAGAGGGAATTGATGGGTCAGGTGATCTTCCTGGCACAACTTACAAGTAAATTTCACCTTCTTCTTCTCTTTCCCCCCCCATCAACATTATTTGTGGGTTTAGGCTTATTTTGGTTTCCCTCACCTTTCTTTCCCCTTTTTTTTTCCCATCGGGCTGCTGATTTCACTTTTGGGAGGATTGCGAAAAAACATTTGCATTTTGGGGTGAGGGGGCATCCTTTGCTGCCTCCACTGTAGACTGTTTAACAGACAACTCATGGAGTTGTTTCTATAAAGACTCTACAATGGGAGATTTAATTGAACCAACCACACCATCGGCATGGGGTCCAGGCTTAGGTTTCTCGACACTATGCATAGGTCGTGGTGCCTCAGGTATAATTTCATATAGTATCCCAGACTAAGAATATATCAAATATAGCTACCGGGACCTAAGGATGGCCTCTTATTCATTATTTATCGTCGAGGTGGATACATCCTTAGATATATACGGCAATAAATACTTAAGGAACCACTCTAACAAAAACTTGGGAGGAATTGTGGCCTTGATGAGCCTCTTTTTCCTTCATCACTCTTGGATATGATATGAAATGTGAGTGGCTTTGTCCTGCCAAAAAGTGGATGGTAAATCTGTACTGGCATCATATCAGATAGGAAGTTGGAAGTGGTTAAGGAACACATTGGTTAAGTCCCAAAAACTGTCAAATGTAGTAGAGGAAAATTCAATATACCAATTTGCTATGACACTAGTCAGAGATATTTGGAATAACCTCAACCAAATAGTGTCATTGTTTAGCGAGTTGGAAGAGCACCACAAGTGAAAAGTGGTGATATGGGCACCCAGGTCCTCACCAACTTTTCCCTCAAATTTTGGAATGTCCGAGGGTAGTTTGGAAGGGACAGGTGGCCAAGTGCCATCATGTTTCACTGGGTCATTCATTAAGTTGGACAAATCTAACAAGTTTAAAGTTTCTAGGAATGGAAGTTTGGGTCTAACCAGAACTTGAAAAGTCTAAGTTTGGGAGGTAGAACGACTTGCTCCCTGGTTCCCAAATATAAAGGTTGGGTTGCCCCCAGCTGTCGGTTATGAGGTAGTTGGACTACTTTGAAATGGATTCCACCCATAAGCCAATGTATTATTTGTGTGCGATGCAGTGTATGTGGTTTGAGCCACTCAAGTTAATACTGGAGTCTGGAAAACAAGAGAAAGTATCCCTCCGCTAAAAAAGCGAGAAGGGAGAGCTCGTGAATGGGGACGAAACTAGAGTTTGGAAACCCTGACCGTAAGAGTTAGTATTTCCAAACTACATCCCCACATATGTAGGTGTAGGGCCTACATAAGGAGTGGATGGGGGAATATTCCCCCCATTACATGAGAAACCCTAGACAAATGAAGCGGATCTAGCAGAACCACTCTGAGCAGTGTGTGCAAAAGAGGGGGGAGAAAAAGGTGCACTAGGAATACCAGGGACTGCCCCACTTGAAGGGCCTACTACATTCATGGAAGCCTGTATATGAACCACCCGACTACTTAGAGTTAAAGGGGTAGTAGATATATTTGTTCTAGGAGTACTAACCAGGGGAGGTGGCAATCCTTCAGCTAAAATGGCTGAAATGGGGGTAGATGGACCTTCTCCCGAGCTAGCCATAAGTCTGGTCATGGGAGCACCAATAACAGGTGAATCAAAAGGAAGAACCTCGACGATCACAAGATCATTTAAGTCAATAAGAGGTGAATTAAATTTTCTTGCAAACTCGTCAGCTTGCAAGTATTTTATCTCTACTGCGGTTGTATCAACCTGGTTTTTCCTAAGTTCCGGTTCACCTAGAACTTCACTGATTCCTATCGGTTAAAAAGAACCATCTGTATCTAATCTTCACCTTTGACGGGGTGATTGAGGCTCCATTGTAGTAGCTAGAGGAAGGTTTTGCAACCTTCTTGACCTTCTGAGAGGTTGGTCCTCTGTGGTTAAAAATTAACTCTTCACACACCCTAAGGATGACTAAACACAAACAAACCACACAACAATCACTACAAAATTTCCTAAATCCAAAGCAGACACAAAGGGTATAATATATGCTTTCCAAAAGAAAGTTTAGAGACAGTTACTTGGAGTCCCTGTAGATTTTCTTAGGAACAAGCGGAGGAATCACCCAACTGCCCTCCCAAACCTTCTACCGGGGTTATCTTCCAAGCTCGTCCAAGATCAACCATAAATATCCTTCCCGTGTACCTGTGGATGAACCATAGATGTCAAAGAGACTAAAGGCTACCACAACTATACTAACAGTCTATGTAGATAGTTGCAAGCCTAATTCGCATGCATGGGTAGGGTAGCAAGGCCCAAAACCCTCTCAACACCAACACCATACAAGGCCCAAGAGGTGGTATTAACAAAAGTCCCCAGATGAACAAAAATCTTGGTCTACGCTTTGACAAGGAATCAGAGGGTTATCTCCTCAGTCCAAGTCTCCACATGGCCTTGTGCTTAGCTCCTGTTTGAGAGGATCTTCCTAGATACAATCAACATAGAAGAGGATTTACCTATTTATTGGCCAACTACGTCTGAAATCAAATACTTGTGGACAGTTGAAACTCCCTAGACCATAAGTCTAGCCTAAGCTAGTTGGTGTAGGATCCTAAAAAATAAAACTTACTAATAATTTTTTAATTATATCGTTCATTCTAAAAGGTTTTTTTTAGTTAGAGAAAAATGGCATGAAACTAATGTGGTGTTATAGAATCAATAATAAAAATAAAAATGATGTATAACACAGTGGTAAGGAGCTAAAATATCTACTACTTTAATTCTTGTTTCGATGATGGATAATTTTGTATCCAACTCTATAAATGTGGGAGCAGATCTATGAATAGGAGATGTTATTCTAACATCTACATGACCCAAATTACCAACAGGTTCTCCAAGAACATTGAAAATTCATGCAAGAGTAGCTCCACTAACTGGAACACTCAGAGGAGCTCCTGTGTTAATAAATCTCATTCCTCTCCAAAAGGAGCACTGGCGTAGACAACTAATAGGGAAACTAAATACTAGGGAGCAGCAACGGAAGAAACCGATTGAGTTTACAACAAAACCTATAAATCTTTCACTGATCCAAATAGGACACTTTTACGGGACGAACTCCAAAGGGAAACTGAGGATAAATGATAGCAGGTGATTGGATCCAAAAAAAATTCATATCAGATCATATAACCTTCTCCTCAACCAACTACACATACACAAATCCTAGTAAGTCCTCAAGGTTTGGATCATATTCATAGATTGACCCCTATTTATATCCCGTACATATATTAATAAGGGGCAAGAGTAGCACCACCCCGAACTTGGCTTGTTTTTGCTTAAGAGATGTTGGGGTATGGAAGGAGCCTGGTTTTAATTAGATGGAAGGTAAGAGATAAAGAGGTTGAGAGATCAACTCAAAGATCAATCAGCTTATGAAGATCTTATTGGACTGCTGGTTTTCGTTGATTCAGTTGTGTTATAAGAATAAAACCCTTCTCTCATAGTAGTTATAGAAATTTTTCCCTTCCTCTCCTTCATTTTTCATTATTTTCCCTCACCTTACCACCCATTTAGTTCCTAACTTTTATCTATCTCTTCCCTAACCTCTCTTAGTTCGGTGAACGAATCCTTTCCTTTATTTAGTTGGTGTCTTCCCTCACCTCTATCTATCTCTTCCCTCACCTCTATATCAATTCTATACTTTATATATGCAAAGCTAGTTGTTTTGGGGGGCATAGCCAACTTATCATGGCCTTCTCCACTAATTTTTGGAGGCACCTCACTCCCGTATTAACCCATTCCTTTTAGAAGGTAGGCATATATTTATATGAGGTTATTGAAGAAAATTCCAATGCTGGGTTCAGCCCAGCCAAACAATAGAAAGTAAATAGTGCTTACCCACTAAGATTGTCACTATTATTCATGTAATAATAATAATGAGAAAATGCCAAGTTTGTGGTATTTGGTGGAAATCAGTAATAAACTATTTGATTTGGCCTGTAAGTTCATTACTCAATTCCCCAAATATATCAGTTAAAAACTACTAGGCATGGTCAAGCAAATTTCAAAGTAAATTGTGACTACTTAAACCAAAATTCTTTTCTTTTTGTAAATAGAAGCTAATGAATTTATAACTAAGTGCAAGAAAACTAACACTTCTTTTTTATAATTTTTGAATTTTTATTTGAAAAATACGGAAAAGAAACAACTAAATGCAACTAAATGCAAAAGTATAAAATGTTTTTTCTTCTCTTTTTAAAGAATTCAAAAACTATAATTCAACTAAATGTAATTTTTGAGCAAGTTCGAATAATCAAAGAATATAAAAAGTGAAATGAGGCATAAAGGACCTAAAGTGACCTACTTCAACCAACAGGAAGAATACTTGGAAAAAAACTAACTTGGAGAAACTATTGAACCCAAAGAGTCCACTATATTCAAAAAAGAAGAGTGACAAACTGACACCACAAGACGCGGCACATAGTATAAAGCATCCAAATCCCTGATCACTGACCTAGACACAAGCTCTCAAACCTACACACCAAAGTAGGAGGACCACCTACACTTCACAAATGAAATAAATTCAAACAAAAAGCTCAAAGGCTTGATGAACAAGCAATCAGTGTGACACACAAACTTCAGACTCACATAGTCATTCCATAAACAAAATACTTCCAAACAACTAAAAAGCCAAGGAGTTAAGGAAAAGAAAACCCTATCCAACTTATAGACCTCTATAGGAAACACGCGACTGTGTATGCAAATAACCCACGTGTTGATGTATTTGTAATTTCAGAATGTATTCATCTATGTATCTTATGTATTGTAACCCGATGTCTATTCTAGGATGTATCTATTATGTAATTGAGTCATGTTGTCATGCCCCGATGTTCCGATCAGGAGAATCAATAATGTAAACAAGTAATGTCAACTCATAGTGGGTAACCCTCCAATTGTCTAAGGGTTAAAGACCTCGTAGTTCTGGGGCACTAGGGTTGTTAGACTCTCCTAGTAGAGGTCATCCCTAGTAGGGTTTTAGTCATGTTGATATTAGTATAAATAGAGAGTTGGGGTCTCTATTTAGAACACATCACTCACACACTCAAGTATAGCGCACAGTTGAGGAAGGAGAAGACACTGGGGCTAGACAAGAAGAAGATTACTGCTGTCGAGAGTGCATCTTACTATTTTGGGGTTTTACATCTTGTGTTGATTCTATCTCTGAGGAAGTTGTGGGATTTTCTCCATTTATGGTTTCCCTGATGAAAAACACTGTGTTCATTGTCTCTTGTGTTTGATTGTTGTACTTGTTTTTCTCTCAGTAAAGATCCTAACATAATGCTAGCTTAATGTTGAAAAACTAACATGGTTTTAGAGCTAACCTGAGAAGAAGACACTATGCAGTTACGGGAACTATGGATTCCTAGTTTGTGGATATTCCTCCATATATTTTCAGCAAAAGTAAGGTGGAATAACTCTCCTCCTTAGGGCGCATCTTTTTGTCGAAGCATAATCCATTTCTGAGGTTTTTCAGTTTTGGAGCTGTCACTACTGTCGGAAATTAGGGATTTTCATAGAAGAGGAATTTTTCAGTGAATCGAGGCCTGGACTGATCTCCTCCCCAAAATCGAAGTTAGGGACAAATTTCAAGGCATTTGGGTGGACAGAACTCCAGAAAAGAAAAACCCTAATTTGCTCCTGAACCAGCTCTACAGGATTTCAGCTCAAATTTTAGATCCGACATCTTGAACCTAGTAAGATCTAAAATATTTTGTATTTCCATTTGAGGTTCTCAGTTAAGATGTCTCATCATACCAATCTTGATGAAAATCTTGAGGGAGCTAATAAATTCTGAGCCTGGAAGTATAGGATCTCCCTGGTCCTCGAAGAAAATGAGTTAGACTCCTACATCCATGAGGAGGTTCCGGTTCCAGAGGGAGATGAGGAAAATGCCTTACATAAGAAGAAGATTCTTATGGAAAAAACAATCATTGCTAATTCTATCAAGGATCACCTTATCCCACAGCTGTCCTCTCTCAAGACACCTAAAGCTATGTTTGATGCCCTAAGCAAATTGTTTAAAGGGAAGAACATAAACCAGAATATGACCCTGAGAAACCAACTGAATAATGTGAAGATTCAGAATGAAGAAACAATCCAGTATTACTTCACAAGAGTTTCTCAACTCAAAGAGAAACTAGAAGCAGTTGATGAAGAAGTGGAAAATGTAGAGATTGTAATGACTACCTTGAATGGCCTTCCTAGGTCATGGGATTCTTTCATTCAAGGAATCTTTGATAGAAAGAAGTTAGTCAAGTTCAACAGACTATGGGAAGAGTGCTCTTAAGAATAAGCTCGGATAACAGCTCGAGAAGAGAAGATGGGAAGTGAATACCAAGCTCTCACGGTACACTCCAAGTCTCACTCCAAGTCAAACAAAAGAAGACCTCATAGCTCTAGAGGTAAGCACTCTCACAAAGATAAAACTAGAAAAGATGTATCTAGGATCATATGCTATACATGTGATGAAGCAGGACACTATGCAAGGAATTGTCCTAACAAATAGAAGATAATGAAGAAGATCAACAAAATAAGACATCATGCTCATGCTGTAGAGGATGATGAACCATCCACGAAGACATCCAGATATGAAAGTGAAGATTCTTCAAGCGAGGATGAATATGTTCTGATATCCGATCTCACAGGTAACATTACTCATGGAAGTGATGATTGGCTTATAGATAGTGGGGCTTCCAAACGTATGACTGGATTCAAGGAATCCTTTGTGAGACTATCAGAACATGAATCACCTCACAAGGTAAAGCTAGGAGATGACTACCAATATCCAATAAAAGGTAGTGGGGAATATTCCTATAAATTAGACTCTGGAATATCTCTAACAATGAAAGAAGTATTGTTTGTACTAGGACTCAAGAATAACCTTCTCTCCATATTAGCATTAGATGCAAAAGGAATGTGGGTTGCATTTAGAGATGGTCAAGTCATCATGTGGCCAAAAGGAAAGGCTATCAATGATACGGTAGTGATTGGAGAACAAGAAGAAGGATTGTACAAATTAAAGGGCCATCCAGAACAAGCCTTGGTTCATGACACAGTAGAGCCAAGTGAACTTTGGCATAGAAGGCTTGCACATGTGCATTACATAGCATTACCTATTGCAAGCAAAGCTATCGAAGGTCTTCCAAAAATCCAAGCAAAACATGATGGGGTCTACAAAGGATGTGTGAAAGGAAAGAATAAAAAGAAGACATTTCCAAGCAGTGAAAGCAAAGCAAAAGGAATCTTGGAAATCATCCACTCCAATGTATGCGGTCCTATGTCATCAAAATCTCTAAGAGGGTATGCATATTATGTTTCTTTTATTGATGACTTTTCCAGGAATAATTGGGTTTACTTCATGACAAACAAAGACAAAGTATTCAGCAAGTTCAAGGAATTCAAAGCCTTGATCGAGAACCATACTGAAAAGAAGATCAAGACCATTCGATTAGATAATGGCGAAGAATTCACTTCAAATTAATTCAAAGAGCTATGCAAAGAATCAAAGATTAAGAGGGAGTTGTCCACTCCTTATAATCCAAAACAGAATGGGATTGCGGAACGGAAGAATAGAACTATCATGGAAGCTGCAAAGGAAATGCTTCATGATCAAGACCTTCCTATGCATCTTTGGGTGGAAGATGCCAGAATAGCGGTGTATGTACAGAACCGTACTCCACATAGTATACTCGAGAACAAGACTCCTAAAGAAGTCTTCTCCAACAAGAAACCAGACGTCAGCCATATCAGAATATTCATATTTCCTATGTACATCCACATTCTGAAAGAGAAGAGGACTAAATTAGATCCTTCAGGAAAGAAGGGTATATTTTTGGGATACTTTGAAAGCTCGAAGGCTTACAGAAAATATTTCCCAAGATACAAGAAGATTGACATCAGTAGGGACGTGACATTTGATGAAGACACAGCTTACAACAAATCCAGAAAGAGACCTACTGAAGAACCTGAAGAAGAAAAAGTGCCCAGAATTCATGATACAACCATGAATGAAGAAACTCGAGAAGAAGATAGAGAATTTGAAGAACCACAAAGATCTCTAGATCCACCTATGGAGAAGAATCCTCATAAGAGGAAACCTGCTTGGGTACGAGAATTTATCCAAGGTGCGGAAAGATATGGGGCTCCAGAAGAGAATCACAAAGAAAGAAAGACGACCAGATCTTGTTTCGGGTATGTAGATTTACTATGTGATTTCATTGATAAAGAAACTTCCATTTATGAAGAAGCAGCATTTGGAAAGAATGGAAGGATACTATGATCGAAGAGTACCAATCGATCATGAAGAATGATGTTTGGGATGTTGTCCCAAGACCAGATGGGAAGTCAGTTGTAACTTCCAAATGGATCTACAAGATCAAACATGCTGCAGACGGTAGCATTGAAAAATATAAGGAAAGATTTGTAGCTCGGGGTTTCTCTCAGAAAGAGGGAATAGACTATGAAGAAACCTTTGCACCTATAGCGAGATACACTTCCATCAAATCAGTACTTGCTCTGGCTACAGTGATGAAATGGAAGATACACCAGATGGATGTCAATATTGCTTTCTTAAATGGTGTAGTGGAAGAGGAAGTGTATGTAGAACAGCCACTCGACTTTGAGACACATGACAAGGAGTCTCATGTATGCATATTGAAGAAAGCCATGTATGGTTTGAAATAGGCACCTTGGACATGGTACGTAAGAATTGACAGCTTTCTATCCAGTTTAGGTTTTACCAAGAGTAAAGCAGATTCCAACCTTTACTACAAGGTTGAAGATGGAAACCCAGTAATGCTTCTACTATATGTAGATGATCTATTTGTGACAGGTATGGATGGGTTGATTACTGATATGAAGAGAAATATTGCTGTCAAGTTCAAGATGAAGGACTTGGGTATGATGCATTATTTTCTAGGTATGGAGGTGTGGCAGAGTGTGGATGGAATCTTCCTTGGAGAAGGGAAGTATGTAGTAGAGATCCTGAAGAGGTTTGGGATGATGGACTGCAAGACTATGGCCACACCTATGGCATCGAATCTGAAGCTATTGAGTGATGCTTCAATAGAGTCAGTTGATGCTATGATGTATCGTCAGATGATTAGATCATTGATGTACCTGACAAAAACAAGACCAGACATTTTCTTTGCTATGAACACCTTGAGCCAGTTCTTGATAATCCAAGAACTGTTCACTTCATTGTTGCAAAACATATTCTTAGGTACCTGAGGGGTATAGTTGATTATGGGATCAAGTACAATGTGAATCATAAGATTAACCTGTAGGGTTATGTTGATTCAGATTGGGCAAGCAGTGCCATCGATAGGAAGAGCACTTCAGGGTGTTGCTTCTGTATGGGATTAGGTATGATCTCCTGGTTTAGTAAGAAGAAATCCTATGTGGCACTGAGTATAGCTGAAGCAAAGTATGTCATAGCTTGTTCAGTAAGTTGTGAGGTAGTATGGCTGCAGAAGCTACTGTTTGATTTATTTGATCTCTAGATGGATGCTACTTGTATATATTGTGACAACCAGAGTTGCGTGAAGTTGTCAGAGAATTCAGTGTTCCATGAAAATTCTAAGCACATCGAGATCAAGTATCACTCTATCAGGGATATGCTGCAGAGAGGAGTAGTGAAGCTCCAGTATGTTGTGACGGAGGAACAGATAGCTGATGTGTTGATGAAGCCATTGGCCAGAGTGAAGTTTGAGTACTTCAAGGAGAAGCTTGGTGTTCTCCAGATCAAGGTTTCCTCCAAGGGAAAGTGATGAGTCCCAAAGCCATTTTGATGAGCAGGTAAGATGTATGGGCTGAGCCATTCTGTCATGGTGAGAGGATTCAGTTCCTTCTATGTCAGATATGAGTGCTAAGATCTAAAGACATTATGAAGAGTAGTTTAGATGTAAGGGCTGAGCCATTCTATCATGGTGAGGGGATTCAGTTCCTTCCATGTCAGAGATGAGTGTTGGTCATTCTGTCGAGTAGGACAGATGTAAGGGAAACTACCACTCTTCGAGAGAGTGGAGGCACCTGGTTCGTTACCATGTAGCTCAGTCTGGGACTAGGGTCCATTCTGTAATGGTGAGAGGATTTAGTTCCTTCCATGTCAGATGTGAGTGCAGGCCATTCTAGCGAGGGTGTAGGACTTGTTTCCTACCAGGTTAGATATAAGGGAAAATACCATTCTCTGGGAGAATGGAGGCACCTGGTCCATTACCAGGTAGCTCATCTGGGACTGGGGGCCATTCTGTCATGGTGAGAGGATTCAGTTCCTTCCAGGTCAGATGTGAGTGCAATCCTTTCTAGTGAGGGTAGAGGACTTGTTTCCTTATAGGTCAGATATAAGTGTTGAAGCCTTTTCACAGATGTTAGTGATGTTATCTCCTATCATGCTAGTGAATGTGAGTGCTGGTATTTTATGATGTGATTGTAGGTTACTACATGATCAGATGTGAGTGTTGGGCATGCCTTTTTGATGAGTAGGTCAGATGTAAGTGCTGGGTGAAGACCTACCTGATGGCTAGGCCTAAAATGAGCATCAAAGAAGGCTGGCTCTATAGAAATTCCTCTAATGAGATAGCACAGATGATGATGACCAGATGAGATCCATATCGAGCTATGATCTAGATCCAGTTATGATGGCTCCGAGAGATCTAGATCGAGTGATGATCTAGATCTAGCAATGATGATCCACATCGATTGATGATCTAGATCCTGTCCAATGATGATGATCCAGATCCTGTCCAGTGATGATGATCCAGATCCAGTGATGTTGATCCAGTTCAAGAGATTATCCAGATCCTGTGATGATGTCCCATGATGATCCAGATCGAGAGATGATCCAGATCCTGTGATGATAATCTAGATCGAGAGATGATCCATATTCGAAGAATGAAGATGACTTGAAGACTCAGAATAATCGAGATGCAGATGATGAGATGATCCAATTGATACAAAGAAGAAGACTAGTGCTGAAAATTGTGTCGAAAGAATACCTTCCTAGTTAAGAGGGAGTGTTGATGTATGTGTAACTTTGGAATGTATTCATCTATGTATCTTATGTATTGTAATCCGATGTTTATTCTAGGATGTATCTATTATGTAATTGAGTCATGTTTCCATGCCCCAATGTTTCGATCAGGAGAATCAGTAATGTAAACAAGTCATGTCAAGTCATAGTGGGTAACCCTTCGATTGTCTAAGGGTTAATGTCCCCACAGTTCTGAGGCACTAGGGTTATTAGAATATCCTAGTAGAGGTCGTACCTAGTAGTATTTTAGTCATGTCGATATTAGTATAAATAGAGAGTTGGGGTCACTATTTAGAACACATCACTCACATACTCAAGTGTAGCGCATAGTTGAGGAAGGAGAATACATTGGGGCTAGACAAGAAGAAGATTACTGTTGCCGGGAGTGCATCTTACTATTTTGGGGTTTTACATCTTGTCCTGATTCTATCTCTAAGGAAGTTGTGAGGTTTTCTCCATTGATGGTTTCCCCAATGAAAAACACTGTGTTCATTGTCTCTTGTGTTTGATTGTTGTACTTGTTGTTCTCTCAGTAAAGATCCTAACATAATTCTAGCTTAATGTTAAAAAACTAACACTGCATACGACACGCGACTTTGTAGATAGAAACCCGCGTGTACAAGGTAACACATGCAACTATGTACAAAGCAACCCGCATGTACTGCTAAAAAAATTTCGAAGAAAAATACTAGCAAAGAATTCTAGGAATACTAAACTGTAAATAAAAAAGTAAGATAAAAGAATCACACTCATAATTAGAATCAGAACAAAAACCGGTAAAAGGAACCTACAGGATGAACCCACAACAGGTTGGAATTCCCAACGGAGTTACTGGTTCTGTTGTACAGGACAATACACCCTTGTAACCTAGGGTCTGGGTTTACCAACTTACTAATAGACTTGCAGACAATCAACTTTTACATAAAATGAAATAGTAATAGGAAGAGAGTTTGCCTTACTCGATTTATGATGGTTGATCCAAGCTTGGTATTCTCCTGCTTCAATCTTCTCCAAATTTTCTAGGGCTGCTTCTCTTCAAGTGCAAAGAGCCAATTCTTCAAGCAATATCTCATACATAGTTATATTAGAGGTTAGATGAAATGCATATTAATAACATAATTGAAATCATTCATTAAAAAACACACATGAGAAAAGTACAATAAACATCTTGGAAGAAGAATTCTCTTTATTAACAAACAATGAATAGGTGAGAATACAACCCAGCTTCTAACGCAAGGACTTCTCTCCAACTGATGACACTAATTTCTTCTGCTGCAAGAATCTGAAGGTATACCGCCAGCATAAATTTTCTCTTCTAGAATTGATTGATTAGCCCCATTCCAAGTCCTCTATTTGTAAATTGGGAAATAGAGTGGTTTCGGAGGTTAGGATGGTTGAGACAATTGTGATAGTTATGGATTAAGGCCCAAATAATCTCATCTAATCATGATTTATATTTTTTTAATGTTGAATTAAGGTACACATGAGTGTTTATATAATAAAGGTGTGTGTGACACGCTTGTTACTCAAAGGAAACTCTTGTGTTCAATGTACACGTGGCTTGCAATGCAAATAGTCACATGTGACACATGAGTTGCAATGAAAATAGGAGTGTGCACAACCCTAAACTCATAATAAAAATATATCAGGCTAGTCTGGAGATCATGCATCAATGGTCATGCAAATCTATAGTGTTTTGTCCACTTCAATCCTATTTGTCCTTTTGTGTCTTGACATAGTGGATGTCAGTACTCGAATGAAGCAGTGCCATTTAGGTTGATAAAACATACCCAACCAAAAGGATAGGGCTTGGAATGAGGGTTGAAATCTAAGGCCAAATTATTAACAACTGATTCTAAAAGTAAGTTAACTTGGAATCCTAGATCGAAAAGAGTTTATATCTTTGTATGTTTTGTAACAACTCGTAGATAAAAGAAATCACTTCTTCTTTTATCAGTATCATGAGATGTATTAGAAGAACTCAATCCATCATGAAAGGAATTATTACCTTTTAAACAAACCATTGTGATCAACTCTTCGTCACCTGAATTAGATCCCAAGTCCTGCTAATCTATAGAAACAGTATTTTTCTTCCCTTTACCACAAAACTTCACCGAGCTCAACTCTAGGTGTAGATTCCAATAGTGCTCCTCATCATGTCCATAATTTTAACAATTGGTGCAATGGAGAACTTTCTTCCCATCCTTACTTGTTTTGGTTGTCCTCTAACCCTTTCCTTTTCCTTTGAAATGATATTCTAAATGATTGGAGGGTATTTTATCTTGTGCATATTTACCCCTCCTTTCAATGTGAGTAGCTTTCACACTAGTCTCATCCACATTAGTATGATTCAACAACAAAAATGGATGGCCAATTGTTAAAGCTGATTTTACCACTCTAGGTGAATCACACTTGTATGGCATTCCCCTGTCCCTCTGCAGACTCCTTAGACCCCTTGGACCATTTTTTGTCTTTTCATGTTTCCTAGACCATCCCTAAAAACATGTGAAAAATAATACACGCAACTTTTAAACCCTTAATCACATATATACATGGGTTTCACCCCTAAAACCGCGTACATCGGGATGTGTACAAAATACATATCCTTTTGGAGTTTTCCTTTACATGGATCCGACTCACTTGACTCCTGGCCTTCGATATGTCTTGAGATCGCTCGAATTCGACCTTTCATTACCCCTTTGAAAAGCTATATAAGGAACTCTTTGATACATTGAAGGCATATGAGAGAATTGAGAGCAAAGAAGCTATAGTCCATTGTTGCCAAAACTTATGCTTGAGTCTACATCCCTTTGTCCCTTGGAGCACTTTTGTGTTCTTCCCAATCTTGCCTTTTGCTTGTGAGCTTGCTATCGAGAGATGGAGGATTGAAGTGGTGGAGACCCAAGTGGGGGAATTCAGTTTCTTTGATTCACAGACGTGCCGACAGAGGTTGTATCCATTGTAATCTCTGATTTTATATTAATAGAAATATCTTTTCATGTCCAATAATGTATGTTTGATTGAATATTTTATCCATGGGATGATTTCAAATGCTTATACATTGTTGATTATATATGCTAGAATAGATATAGCACCAATATATATAGTATGCTTGTATTGTTTACTTGTTGTTGAGAAAGTAATCCATCAATTCAAGCTGAAGTTGGAAAGCTCAATGAGGATCTACTTCAACTATCCAGAATAAGGTACGAGGTCTGATCCTTTAGTGTTAAATATTTAATTTCTATTGCATATTGGAAAGGATTGATTTCCGAATTCAAGCTGTCTGTTGTGGTACCCAAATCCATAGGAATTTCTCTCCATAACAGATTGGTGACTCTATTGGGGAGTTCCTAGTAGTTGTCCTTTGGGGGTTTTCTATCGGCATTCAATGAATTTGAATTTCTCTTTTTCTCTTGTTTCTGTGTCAGGCCTGGGGGCATGTTTTCCTAGTGATGTCTGATTGGTGTGAATTTTGTCTTAGATTATCTGTTTGCCTTTATTTTTGTGCACCTTTCTTCTTGTATGTGAGTTTTTAACTCACTGTCGCATATATACGTGAGTTTCTTTTCTATTTCCGGGTACACACGGGGGTTTACTGCGAACAATCATGTATGCCCTTAGTTTTTCCTTCTATAGGAATTTGGATGGTTGCTGGGTGAATTTTGATGATTGCAGAGTCTCCTTTGATACTGCTAGAGTCTGTATACATCCTTGTTTCTGACCAGAGACGTTTTTTTAGGGTAAATTTCTTTTTTTTAAGAATGTTTTTGTCATTGCATTTTTTATTCTTTGTTTTGAGATTAGTGCATTAGACTTTTTTTACCTTATAGCTTTGCTTGAGTGCTACTTAAGTGTGCTTGTAGAGTCTGGGGATTGTAGAATCATTTTTTTTCTTTTTATATCTCATTTTATTTCAAAAAATCCAAAAATATTTGCTTATCATCATGCATTTCATTTTGCATTTTGCATAGTATTTGCACTAGATTTGCTTTGGAGAATTAGTTAGGATTTCATATAGGAAAGCTTGCATTTATCATTTGAAGAAAATTGTGCATTTCACGTAGTAGCATACCCTGTTTTCATGGACACAATGCATTTGCATTGATTGTTAGGTGTGCATTTTACTTCATGTTTTGCCATAACACCATTAGTTGCATGGCCATATCCCTCTTTTGGGTAATAAAGCCAATTAAAATCAACGCTTAATTAAAATGAACTACACTATTTTATTTGATAGGGTTCACCAACAAGCTTACGTTTTAGGGTCTTCGAATAGTTCATTGTGAGTAAATTCTCTAAGACCACTAAACAACAACATGTATGTGTCTGTCCAGGTGAGTGTGTGAAATTCCTTGGTATAACCAATGTTTCTCAGGATCCTCCTCTCAAAAGGGAGTTAAGTATGAGGCAGTGTGAGTGGTTATTGATTGGGATGACCCCTAGTCATAACTGAGTAGCACCAGAAATATTTCCAGGAGTGTATTCATATCTGGGGGCTCTTTCAAGAGTTTCAGGCTTTGCTACCCTGCCCATATGGTCAATCCTGCCTACAACTGTCCACCTGAGCATTGATTATATTGAGGTGACCTTAGTGGCCTTACCTAGGATATCGAGGGGGTACTTTGCAGGGGTTATTATGCAGGTGTCTCGGCCAGGATGGGGTCGAAAAGCATAGTTGCTTTACACGTTGAATCTGAGGGCCACAATAATTGGTTACGTACCTTCACTTGTTGTGTATGGAAGTCTCAAGCCTCTCCTAGGCGAGACATACTTGCTTCATTTGGTAGCTCACTTATCCTACCCTTGATTACTTGTGTTTGGCTTTAGATTTTATTGGTGATTGATTTGTGCACGATAGCTTGCCTAGGGTTTGCATAGATAGAGAGTCTTTTTTATTTTTTGAGTCATTATGGATTCGGGTGTGGCTCCTTGCCATTCTCATCGTTTATCAGGACTTCCACCTTCTACGTCTCCTCCTCCTTTGGGGGAGAGAAATAGACAGTCCAGGTGAACTACTTCGCACATTGATTCACACACCATGGGAGACCATATAGAAGGTATTCCTGAACCACCTTCTCCCATTCATGTGGAATATGGGGAGTTGACTCCTAACTATGATCCTTCACCCGACTTGACTGAGTTAGGTCCTGTGATTTTTGAGATAGGTGCTTTTCATGATAGACCTACTTACTCTAGGGTTGATTCCCCATTAATGCATCGTTAGTATGGAATGCCGGAAGATAATGAGACTCATTTCGAACCTGCGAGCACTATTTATGGTAATTATGGTATGTCTGGTTTTCCTACACATGATTTGGCATTTCATGTCAAATCTGAGTTTGAGCCTAACACTATGCTTGGGGGCACTCTCATTCCTTACCATACGGAGAGGTTTGGGAACACTATCCACATTGCACCTTCCATCCCAGCGGTGGAAGCTACATCATATATTCCTCCTAGGTTTAGGGTTAGTGATCCTATTAGAATACCAGATCCAAGACAAGTGACTATAGGGAATAACACATACATAATTACTCAGGTCTCTCCATCCTCTATCCCTATTTCTTCGAATGTTCACCCTCCACCTAATTCACGTGGTCCTTCGGGCTGGAATGTGGCTACGAGTCATGTCCTTACTGCGGTTACTAGACCATTTGTGTCTCAAGTTTACATACCACCTGTTGCTTCGGGAGGTTATGTTCATACTTCTAGAGGTCATGTTACTACTTCTGGAGCATATATTCCTACTTCCGGTATGTATATTCCTACTTCCGAAGCACATATTCCTACCTACGGAGTGTCTCATGGGACATCGCATGTGATGACTTGTGGACCTTATTATGGGAGGTAGTATGGATAGGGTTCTTCACCTTATGGGGGCGGGTATCAACAACTTGCTTACTCTCCAAATTATGGATTTGTAGCTCCAAATAGTTAAGGTACACCACACTATGGTGCTTCCATGCCACCCTATATGAGTCAAACGAGAGGAGGGCACTATGGACAAGGCCATGGTGGTAATCAAACCTATGTGAATCAGAATTATCAGGGAACGGTCCATCGACCTCATCATCCTAGGCTCCCTTTCCTCACAATCCTCAATCTTCCTGACTTGTCAAGATTGACCAACGATCCTGTAGCTCATGACTCGGCTTGGCCGGCTATCCCTACTAAGCTTCCCTTGGAAATACCCAAATTCAAGGGCAAACCGGGAGAGGATCCGAGCGAACACATTACTAATTTTCAACTATGTTGCTCTTTGAATTCCTTACATAATGACTCAATCCGTTTGAGACTATTTCAATGCACCCTTATAGGGCCTACAACGAAATGGTATATAGAGCTGCCTAGGGGAGCATTTTCTTTGTTCGATGACCTAGCGATGACTTTTCTTAACCACTTCTAGCTACCAGTGGGTTATGACATTGGTACTAAAATATTGTCAACATTTCGATAGGATAAAGCCACACATATCTCGGATCATATCCAAGAGTGGCATAGACAGAAGAGGTTAATTAAAGCCTTTATACGGCTGGAATTCCTCCTTGAATGGTTCCTTAAGTCGTTATTGCCATATATAGAGAAGGATATTTCTACATCCAGAGTGAAAAATGAGGAACACACCATTTTTAGGGCACAGGAACTGGATTTGATTTATGCTCAGTACAGTTTGTTATATGAGATCATTTCCAATTCTCCGCGTTCTACTTTCGACCCCAAAGTTAAACTTGGACCAAATGCCTATGGCATTGTGGGTTGTGCGAGTGCTAAATATGTGGATTCAGTTGCAAAAAAAGTTAGTCAATTGTCAATCAACCAATATGCTTCAGGACAAGCCGCGGTTTCATCTCAACCTGCCCAAACGGCAAGTGTGCTTTTAATACAATCGTCGGACCAAAAGGGTAACCAGCAGCCCGGACGGAATAAAAAGAAGGGTAAGAATAATTGTAAGGGTGGGAATAGGAATGATAATCCTAATAATGGAAAGAATGACCGTGATGCTGGGGGGGACAAGCAAGCTAAACGTAAGGTTAAATTCCCTTGCAAATTGTGTAATGACGATCACCTCACTTACTTGTGCCCTCGTATCGATGAAGCCTCAAGATTCTTGGCATAGGGCCTAGATGTGCTAACTAACCCTTTACCTCACAATCAAAATATGAACTCGAGGACTCATGATCATTCTAGTGGTGATCTAGATCCACCGGAGGGTAGTGGTCATGGTTTCATTAACATGGTATGTGCTGCGAAAGTTGTGACCCATGCGAAGGACTATGGTTCTTCACAACCCATCCTAGGAAAGGAACCTGATCCACCAGGGTCTCCTTTGCATATTGAGAAACCTGTGGACAAACTTGAAGCTGCACCTCACATTTCTAAGGGAGTCCTTAAGCGTTCGGGCACAATCCTAATTCCCGAGCCGCCCAAAACTATTCAGTTGTCAAGGATTTGGGCCACACTCCTTGTGTGATGTCTGCACTGGAAGTGCTTCAGAGTTGTCCTTCGCAAAAGAAGGATTTACTTTTTGCCCTTGGTGTGAATGATGATTATTCTTCCTCCGTGATTAAATTTGAAACCACAAGAATTCATCCTCGCTTCCCTTACTATGTGTCTCTTTTGATTCACATAGAATGTCTTAACATGACCATCAAGTGCACTGTGATTGACGAAGGCGTTGCCGCTTCTGTGATGTCTTTATCGTGTTAGAAGGGTTTAGGTTCCCTAGAACTGTCTAAATCGGTGACCATGTTAACTGTGTTTGATGGAAGATCTTTTATGCCACATGGGATCCTTCCTTCCATTAAGGTTTGTTTTAGAGGTCCAGGTGGTTGATTCGCCCCTTGACTACAATCTCTTGCTGGGTAGGAATTTGATGTATAGTATGCAAGCCATAGCTTCTTCCCTATTTTGTGTTGTATGATTTCCATTTAACGAGAAGATAGTCACGATTGATCAAACGTCATTCAAGAATCTGTTAGTTACCGCATCTTCGGGAGCTTCAATCCCGATCGTTGAACACTCTCAGCCGGCAACTGGGAGTGTGGGTGTGGGCATGTACCCATCCCTCATGGGAATTTTTAGTTGTCCTGCACTGATCCTTATGATAGGTTCTAGTTCCAGTGAGGCTTCGACATCTATGATATCGGTGTATTTTCACACGAGTCATATGGAACATCCTTGGATTGTTCCTACACCGAGAACTTCAAGTGAGCCCATCATGATGGACATTCCATTTCCTGCAACTATGGTAGCTTATCAAGCTAATTTCAAGTGTGTTGCAGAGCCTAGTCCTTCCTCTTCATGGATAGAGGAGGAGGACCCTTATGTGTTGTCGGCTTGGGCGGTACAGTCTTCTCAGGCGCACGACTGCCTTGATAGTGTTTTTCCTTCAAACAAAGCGATTATTGAGGCCATGTCGGGAGTTGAGACACCATGGGAAGAACTCCATCATAGATCTTACTTTCTTCCCAAGCTTGACCGCTTGGAGCGTGAGGACTTTAGGGAGGTTCTTAGTGAGAGAATTGGTAGTCCTATGGTTCCATTAAGATCTCCTGGTCTGATGGCTAATGGAAACATGGAAAATATATCTCCAACGATTCCTATCAATATCTCTCGTGATCCTGGCAGGATAGAGAATGTCTATATTGGGGCAGAATGTTCCCATGCCGAGATTATAGAATAGACCGAGCTGTTTAAAGAATTTCATGATATCTTTGCTTGGTCTTATGATGAAATGCCAAGTATCGACCTTTGTATTGTCAAACATGAGATTAAGACTTATCCCAATGCTAAGCCTGTTCGACAACGCTTCCATGTGGTGAATCCTAGGAAAGCACCCACGATTAAGGCAGAGATAGAGAAACTGTTGAAAGCTGATTTTATCTATCCTGTTCCCTTGATGGAGTGGGTTTCAAACTCTGTTCCAATTGACAAGAAGCAGGGAGCGATCCGCATATGTACTGATTTTTGTGATTTGAATCGTGCCTATCCTAAGGACAATTTCCCCACACCATTTATTGATCATATTTTGGATGAGTGTGTGGGTAGCGAGGTTTTTTCCTTTATGGACGGATTTTCTGGCTATAATCAGATACAAATTAAACCCGAGGACCAACATAAGACTGCATTTATTTGTCCTTGGGGAACTTTTGCATATCGAAAAATGCCTTTTGGCCTTAAGAACGCCGGAGCTACTTTCCAACGGGAAATGACCTGGATATTCAATGATATCAAGTCGATTATTGAAGTATTTTTGGGTGACCTTGCTGCTCATTCTCGTATGACAATGCGTCATTCCTATCATTTGAGATTAGTATTCGAAAGGTGCCACCATTGTTTGGTCAGGTTAAATCCTCACAAGTGCATCTTTTGTGTGAAGTCAGTTCACTTATTAGGATTCATCGTCTCTAAAGAGGGTATAAGAGTCGACCCTTTGAAGGTTGAGGAAATACTTCAGCTGTCTCCCCTGAAAAATATTCATCATCTTCAATGTTTGTAAGGCATGGAAAACTTCTTATGAATTTTTGTTGTCAATTTTTCCAATTTGACTAGAGGCTTCATGCGTCTTTTGAAGAAAGACACCTCCTCTTTTTGGGATGAGAGAGCCCAGGAGTCCTTTGATGTGCTCAAGCGATCCCTAGCATCGGCCCCAGTGATTAGTCCCCCAAACTATAGCTGTGATTTTGTACTTTATGTGGCCGCGTCCATGGAGATGATTGGGATGGTTTTGGTTCAAGAGGATGAGGAGCTCCAAGAGCATGTCATATACTATCTGAGCTGGAATATCATTGATGTTGAGATTCGTTATTCTCATGTTGAGAAGCTTTCCTTAGCTACCGTACATGTGGTTCAATGATTGAGACATTATATTCTCCTTCGCCAGACCTTGGTTGTAGCCCATGTCATACCATTTCAATTTGTTCTCACTCAAAGAATGATTGGGGGGAAATATAATAAATGGATTGTCATCCTGTAAGAATTCGACCTCGAATTTGTTTCGGCAAAATCAAAGAAATCGTTAATTTTTGCAAAGCTTATATCATATTTCCCAAGCGAGGCCGAGGAGTTGGTTTGTGAAGATACGTTTATCGATGAGCACATCTTCTTAATCTCAACTTTAGACCCATGGTATGGGGATATCATTATATATATACAAACATTGAAGGTCCCTACTCACCTCTCACGGGATGAATGACAACGATTACGTCACTTGTCTAAGAATTACCTCATAGTATATAACACTTTATACCGTTGTGGGGTAGGTTTCATTAACGATGTTGTTTAACCCATGAAGAGGATGAGGTAGTGCTGAATGATTGCTATGAAGGGGCATGTGGTGGTCATTTATCTGGGCTTTCTACAGCCCAAAAAATATTAAGAGTGGGTTATCTCTGGCCGTCAATCTTTAAATATTGTGTATATGCGGTCAAGAGGTGCCACCCTTGCTAGGTGTTCACATGTAATATGAACTTGAAACCTGCCTTGTTACATACCATCATCACCATTAGTCCCTTCACTAAGTGGGGGCTTGATTTTATGGATTGCAACCCAGCTTTAGCTAGGGGGCATCATCATATCATAGTGGCTATTGATTACTTTATGAAATGGGCTGAGGCTATGCCTACAGTTAAATCCAATGGTGAGATAGCCGCGCCCTTCATATTCAACCAGATTATTACTCGGTTCGGGATTTCGCAAGAGCTTGTCACTGACCATGGCTCACACTTTCAAAATCGTATGATGGAAGAGTTGGCATCAAAGTTAGGGTACAAGCAAGAGCATTTCTCCTCTTACTAACCTAAAGCGAATCGACAGGTAGAAGCAATGAATAAATCACTCAAATCCATTCTCCAACAAACCATCGCATGAAGCAAGAATAATTGGCACATCATGTTATATCCTACTTTGTGGGTGTATAGAACCGCTGTTAAGACTGCCATAGGTTTTTCTCCATATCATCTTATACATGGAGTGGAGTCAGTATTGCCAGTTGAATGCGAGATTCCTTCTTTGAAGCTAGCTATAGAACTCTTACCAGACACTTCACCATTGGAGGAGCATTTGGTCCACCTTGAGCAACTTGATGAATAGCGTCGAGATGCCTTGGTGGCTCTAGAAGTAAATAAACATCGCATAAATATCCAGTACGATAAGTCTATCCATCCAAGGAGGTTTAGTGAGGGAGACTTGGTCCTTTTGTGCGATCAACTGAAGGAACCCTTGGGGGAAAGAAAGTTTAACCCCATGTGGCGTGATCCTTATGTCGTCAAACATGTGTTAGAGAAGGGTGCTTATGAGTTAGTGGATTATGAGGGAATGACCTTGGAGGAGCCTAGAAATTAGCTCTATCTCAAGAAGTACTATGCATGATTTTCAGCCAAGGCTGGTTATTATATATTATTGTACAGTTTTGCATAGTTAGGTCTTTTTCTGATAGTGATAGGGTTTGTGATCAATTTCTTTTTCTTTTGGAAGATGTCAATGGAATATTCCACCTACATAGGATTCACAGATGGTGCGAGCCGTCACACTCAACACTCAGCCTCTGCTGCTTGGGTAATTTATACTACTATGGGTCAGGTACTGTCTTCAGGAGGCATATGTCTATGACCATATTCCAACAATGTTGCTGAATATAGTGTCGTTATTGAGCTTCTACAGGATGCCATTTCACATGGCGTTCTTTCTCTTGAGGTATGTCTTGATTCGGAGTTAGTAGTGTCACAGCTTAATGGTTTGTACCATGTTAGAGATCCGACGTTATTAAGAAGATTCTTACATGTGATATTATTAGAACAACAATATGACAATATAACATACATACATATTCCATTCATTAATAATCAAGATGCGGACTCATATGCTAACTACGTGTTAGATTGGCATTTGTTTCATACACAATAAATTCATCACGAACACAAATTTTTACACATGTAAATAAATAAACCGATCATCGTAAAAGTTTTTATATACATCCAAAATGTGATAATACATAGTGTCACGATACAAAAATGGGGCTCTTGAGCCACCAAAATATAATACACGGTAATACAAAATGTGTCACTCCCAGGTCTCTAAGCCTGTGGAGGAGGAGGGGGGTTGTGATCATGGAAGGTCACTACGGTTCTAGCTAGTCATCAGAATAATCGTACCCATGCTCGTGGTACACCCACCACCTGGCGCTACATAGCCTCAGGCAAGTCCTTGAATTGCACCATGGGAACTCTGTGTGCCAGCCTAACAAAGTTGGTATGAATGCTCTGGAGCATCTGCTCTACATCCACACCCGTGATATTGTCTCCTCTTCCCCTCTATCTGTGATGATGGAAGCCTTCAGGCCGTCGTGGTCCCACATTTTCATGCAAATGGTAGATGTCACTATGTATTGTCACCCAAAAATATATGTCTTTTGATTCCATATAATCAGAAAACACAAAAAAAATTAAATAACTCAAAAATTTAAATCGAGGGTCGACATTCGTTACCTATGTCACCGTATGTCAATCCTGGTGGTAGAATCATGTCCAGGTCCCCCGAAAATCTATCCCCGCATAGGGGTAGTCATCAATGGCAACTATCTATCATCGCCACCATGGAAATAAATCAGTTGGATAGGGGTTGGCCGTCCTACCTCCCCCTGGTCTACACATCGCATCCGCCCAATGTCGTTGGGCTAGATCTCGAACCCCATGAATAAGAACATCAACTCTAGGGCTCAATCTTGGAACACGCTCAAAGAAAAATTTGCTCAGTATGCTGCTGAACCCGAAGTTCTGCACTCTGCCCATCTTACACTCACTGAGCTGATGTTTCATATTGCTCAGTAGTGTAGTGCTCCAATCATAGACCATGGGTCTCATGCACTCCACTGCATAGAACATTAGAGGCCGCAAGGCCTAGTGGAGTGAAGCCAAGCCTTCTATCCTGCCCAACGTCAGTAAGATGGCCTTTAGGCCCAACACCTATATAGAGTTGAATGGGATTTGACTCCCCACCTTCTTCATGTCTGGATAGCAGTACACCACAATGTACTCATCGATAGTCAGGACACCTCTAGGCACATCATGATAATGAAGGTTCACTACATCCCCCCGTTGAGAAAGTCGAGTAATAAAGTATATGTCCTCCACCTCTATGGTGAGTCACATCCCATCTATCTGGAATGACTCTGAGACTGGATCCCAGTAATCCACTAGCATCTGCAATAGTCCTGGTTTGGCCCTTAAGCCACCAAGACACCAAAATTTGTAGAGTCCACATGCACATAGCACTTGTTGAGCCACTAGATCGGCCCTTACTGCCTCCTCTACATCACCATTTTCATGCTCTCTCCATTGTAGGACCATCCTGCACAAAAAATTGCAATTTTTCCCATTAGATTACTAAAAAAACCTCATGCGTGGCCGCATACGCTACTATTTTCCAAACAGCAGCGTATGTACGTGGGTTTGGGGGCATTTTTTGCATATAGCCAGCCCTATATGCAGAAAACCCTCGATTTCCGCGTGGGCCACAGCTCCCTTTTTGGATTGGCCTAGAAACCTCAAATAACCATGGAATTTGATAAAAAAAAATGCATCAAAATGGAAGAGAAGAGCATGGGTAAGTACCTAGAAGAAACGGTAGTGGATTCCGCCAGCTAGATCTCTTGGAATTCGCTGTTTAAAATTTGAGGTCAATTGGGTAAAAATTTCAAATGTTTTATAATGTTTTGAAATATTTACTATTTATAGAAATTTTTCAAATTTTTGGAAATTTTTACCCCCTTTCCTATATTTTGGACCATTTCTAATCATTTTGGACCGTTTTTGACCAAATTCATGATGTAGGAGATCTTTTTCAGTGTCGTTTCAGCCATTGGATTGACCCGTTCGTGCCGATCTCAGGTATCATGTCTAAACTGGCATATAGGTTAGGTTTCATCATCGTTTACATTTTGCATGACATGATGACCGTTTCATCATAACCTTAGGTATGAACCCACTCTGTTATGTCACATAACCTTCATGTTGTTTTAGAAGTGGCGTGATATGAGTGGTAGAACTTGACCTTACATGGGTACCCTAGTTAGCGCCTTATTTTCATTTGGTGCCCATGCTAACATTTGTCCTTTAAGGTGTGGGAGTTCGTTGTATAGTATTTCCATGAAACTTCGCAAGAGCCTCATACTCCTCTTGATCTTTTGCTGGCCTATTCCCCTCAGGACTCCCTTATGTCAAGTTGTAATTGCATTTTCATGAGCTTTGCCTGCCTTATTGAGCTTGATGCTGGCTTCCTTGACATTGCGTTTTAGAACATATAGCCTGAGCTTGTCTCATGTCTAGCCATGAAAAGCCATTTTATATATCCTTTGCAGCTTGATTCCTTTTTTATCGGGAAGGGATTTTCCCCTGAGTGTCGCTATCCTACACATGTATCCTTGCATTGAGCATAGGTATGTTCCACTGCTTCAAACTAGTTTGTTTTCTTCTATGACACTCATCTCTTCCTAGTCTATAACTATAAAGTCATTTTATTCTTTTTCAAGCTTCTTAAATATTTAAAAAACTCCAAAAAAAAAAAATTCCAAAAACCAAAAAGCCGGACAAGGAAAGATGTTATCTTTGGCAGCTGTCGAGTCGTGTCACCTTCGAACATAGCACTGTATATCACATCCATTGGTTGGGTTTATACTTTGACTTTAGGAGATGTACTCATTTATCTGAGTTTATCTCCACCAACTGGTTAAGCTTCCAGTCCCTATGGAGCCTCTATCGATGCCTCTTGTGTTGCAGAGATGTCCTGGTTTGTATATCGAGTCTATGCTACCATTATTTACTCACCATATGCCATTATGCTCTTGTTCAAAGGAAGTTTAAACCTAACTCGGCCATTCCTCAGTTATCTTTACTTTGCATGTCGGCCATTCCCGGTACAGTTACTAGTTTGTGCACCTTATGATCGAGTCCTTTCACATCATACAACTTTTTTGAGTACCTCGTGTTGGATGATGGGGGGTGCCTTAATTCTCTCCTTCCAATGGATTTCATCCCATCGACTTCAGATCATTTATTTTGGGATTGGAATCTAGAGTCATTTTGAGTGCCTTGATACTTGCAATCATCAATGGTAGGTTCTCTCACCATCGATAGTCTTTGGGAATACATCAATGTCCCCTGATCGATGGATCCTCTCAAGTCTTTGACCTCAACACATTTATTCACACTTTTTAGTTTGTACTCTAGTACATTGATTCCCATTTTCATTATCGGTGGGTGATCTCACGTCTGTTAATGGTATACGTTAATGACCGGTAATCAAACGATGGACTACTATGTTCGACATTGAAACCTCTATTCGCATAGTAGGACATGTACTCGTAGCATTTTATGTAGAAGACCTTCTAGATTGGTGGCATCTGTTATATGCTACCTACTTGATCGTGCCATTGTTCATGAGATTTTAGCTCTCGTGACTTGATTCCAGTATATGTTAGATATTTTCAGCTATTATGGAGATATTGATCCATCGTATATCTTCAGTACTTATGGAGATCATGATCCTTTGTATATCTTCATCATGTATATTCTGATCTATGTATATTGTATGTGGCAATGACCACTTATGTGATATCTTGTATCATGCCTATTCATGGACATTGTACTCATATGTATCCAGGACGGCTATATGTATTTGTAGTTATATGCAGAGTTCTATCATTGTACTATGCTGGTTGGGTGGTTGGTCTTCCATTTGGGATCCTTCATCACTCCACTTCTGGGATGGACTTATAATGTATTTCGGCCATCGTATGACCCCTCTGACCTCACACATTAGGGGGCCTCTGTTATAGCTGATTTTACCATTCCAAGTGAATCACACTTGTATGGCCTTCCCATGTCCCTCTGTAGACTCTTTAGACCCCTTGGACCATTTTTTGTCCTTTGATGTTTCCTAGACCATCTCTAAAAACATGTGAAAAATGATACACGCGACTTTTAAACCCTTAATCGCGTATATACACGGGTTTGACCCCTAAAACCGCGTACATCAGGATGTGTACAAAATCCAAATCCTTTTGGAGTTTTCCTTGACATGGATCCAACTCACTTGACTCCTAGGCTTCCATATGCCTTGATATCGCTCGGATTTGACCTTTCATTACCCCTTTGAAAAGCTATATAAGGAAATATTTGGTACATTGAAGGCATATGAGAGAATTGAGAGCAAAGAAGCTATAGTCCATTGTTGCCGAAACTTATGCTTGAGTCTGCATCCCTTTGTCCCTTGGAGCACTTTTGTGTTCTTCCCAAGATTTCCTTTTGCTTGGGAGCTTGCTATCGAGAGATGGAGGATTGAAGTGGTGGAGGCCCAAGTGGGGAATTCAGTTTCTCTAATTCATGGACTTGCCGACAGAGGTTGTATCTATTGTAATCTCTGATTTTATATTAATAGAAATATCTTTTCCTATCCAATAATGTATGTTTGATTGAATATTTTATCCATGGGATGATTTCAAATGCTTATACATTGTTGATTATATGTGCTAGAATAGATATAACACAAATATATATAGTATTCTTGTATTGTTTACTTGTTGTTGAGGAAGTAATCCATCAATTCAAGCTGAAGTTGGAAAGCTCAACGGGGATCTACTTCAACCGTCCGAAATAAGGTACGAGGTCTGATCCTTTAGTGTTAGATATTTAATTTCTATTGGATATTGGAAAGGATTAATTTCTGGAGTCAAGCTGTCTATTGTGGTACCCCAAGCCATAGGAATTTCTCTCCGTAACACCAATGTAATATCCCAAACTTTGACCTTAACTATGATGGTCATGAGTCCCATTGCACATGAGTTAATTTTATGTTTTCTGTTTGTATATTGGGTGAAGGTCCCTCTGCACATGAGTGATACTTATTTGTTATATATATTGGGCATAAACTAATGGATATGTTTTATTATCTTGTATATGTTGGGCGTGGACCCTGATGGATAAAGACTATTATCATGGTATGATTAATTGGATTTATTATTATGTGATTATGCATATATAGATACTAAAATGATTATTGTGATGAAATGTGCAGAAGACTAAATGCATGATTAAGTTATATAATGTGTTGGTTCGAAAACCCTCAAGCACATGAGTGATGAGATTTTGTGTTGAGAGCAAGCTCTGTAGCACATGAGTGATTAGATTTTTTGTTAAGCACAAGCTCTAGAGCACATGAGTAATGAGATTATGTGTTGAACGCAAGCTCTAGAGCACATGAGTTATGATATTTTGTGTTGAGCGCAAGCTATGGAGCACATGAGTTATGAGATTTTGTGTTGAGCATAAGCTTTGGAACACATGACTTATCAGAATCGAAAGTGTTGGGCATAATCCCTAGAGCATTCCAAATTGATGTTAAGCATAAGCTCTAGAGCATCAGACCTTTGGCCATTGTATCCCTAGGTGTATTATAAGTAAATCCTAGCATTAGTGTTGAGCGAGAGGATCTAGAATTGCACAAAGTGTAACTCCCAGTTTTTAGCATTGAGCCTGGGCTCTAACTAGCGTTGGGAGTTACTGAAATTAATTGTGTTGAGTGAGAACAACTCTAAAAAGCGTCGACCTTATCTTACTTATTTTTAAGTTGATTAAATGAAATTTCAAATCTACTTCTCATCAAGTACTGAAGAACTACCACGATACCCAAGGTAATCCAACATGCAAGGAGAGTCTAGATTTGCCTAACTTAGTAGACCAAACCTACCTAGATGCCTTAATAAAACAAATGATTATAAGCTAATGAAACCACCATGTAAATGAGATCATGTTATATGATACCTAAATAAATATTAACAATAATAATATATGTAGTTCATATGTATTCTGAATAAAAGAATAAATATATATATTAAATATGGAGAAACAATAAATAACTATAGATAATGAATAAAGAGTCTATGTAATTATGATTTATTAAAAATGATTAAATAAATATTTAATCCTAAAGAGTCAGGAACTAGTAAAAGAGTTCCTAAGTTAAGCAAAATAATTATTAACTTCACATAAATCAATTAAATATTATTTTCAAGAATAGAATGGATTCTTGATCTAACTTAAGTTTTGAAACAACTTCCCTTTTTCCTAAAGATTTTTCTATAAAGACCCAAGCCAAGGAAATTCTTAGGGATCTAATCATTTTTATTTGCCTAAGTAATTTTCAAGAGAATCTCCAAAAGAAAAGAAATCTTATACACAACCTAATATTCTAGATAAGGGAGGCCTCACCTTTAGGAGCTCTAGACTGCTTGCATGTTGGAACCAGCTCGGGGGAGTCCGAATTAAAACCAGGAATGGTTCCGGGTCATGGTTGGGAGGAACGTGGTAGTTCCCAAGTTATCCGGTTAACATATCTAAGGTCATATACATCTCATTTTTTTTTTAATTTTGTGTGCTTAAGTGTGCAAGATTCCTAACCATTAATAAGCTGAAAAGTTGCAGGTATGAGGTTTTTACCCTCTCCTGTTTTATTAATCATGTTTACATATTTAAACTTATAATATTTATGCTCTGGTTTGAATATTTGAAAATTTGAATACATGCTTCAACTTGATTCCATTTGTTTAAATTATGAAACTCAGTCTGAAATGTTTTAGATAATTTCTAGGGTTAATTTTTATGTTGCAGGTTATTTAATTTGTTTAAACTTAAACCTCAACCATTAATTCTTCGGTAGTTTTTTAAGTTGAAATTCTCTTAGCATTATATTTAAACATTTTTAGAAAGATTGATGTTAACAGTTTAAATTAAATATTAAAACCCTAGTTTCTAGATAAACTAATCACCAGATCTCTCTCCAACATTTTGTTAAAACTAAACCCTAAATATATTCTCCTAAAGAAATTGCACATGTCTATGCCTTTATTATAAATTAAAAACAGACCTTAAACAAAAATAATTAAATCCTGTGATAAACAACATTTCAATGTAGAGATAATTATTAATTAAATAAATTATTAAACATTTAGACCAAGGATCAAATCCCTTTGAAACCAAACTCATATTTATAAACCAAATGAAGTACTAGAACATTTGATTTTCCAGCAAAATGCAGGCTTAAATATCAAAACACCCTATCTATTTAGAAAACATTTAAAACTATTAAAATCAAAACAAAAAAAACATTACATTTACGCTACAAAACAAATTACCAAAACTGTAAAAATACCAAAATGCATGAATTCCAAGAGCCTATCCATGTTTTCAAGTTATTACTAAAAGACAAATACTTATAGCCACTATTTACCACTTCCCAGCGATCGAATCTTGTTAAGGATTGACTATTGATCTTTTTATTTCCAAACCTAAGCTATAATACAAACCTGTCTAAACTACAACCCATGAATAAAACCCAAAACACACAGAGTTCAAATCCCATACGCATCGCATTGGTGGAATTCAAGAAGTAAACACAATAATCACCACATAAAACCATATTAACAAAACGAGGGATTACAAACTGTAAACACATTCAAAGTAACTACAAACCCAGGATCAAATCTTGTAAATACAAATGAAAATACTCATCATATTACAAGATGTGTTATTTACACAGGTTCTAAACCCTTATAGGTTGTCATAATTTATTAAAATGCCACACACAAACTACGGAACAGAGCTATGCTCTTTCCCAACAAATTACATACACAAACACTAATTGTTCTTTGAAAGTTAAACTACATCTACCCAGGATGTGTTGCAAATGCAAAGCCTAGGCCAAGTGCTTACGGTTTCTTGTAGAAGGATGACCAAATCGAAATCAAGCAGAGGTAGCTTCTCATCAACCAAACACATCCATCAAAACCACATTGATCACCATTCATATCCATTATCAGGTCGTGGAATCATATGTGCCATTGCAGAGCAATGGAACAATTAACTATTTAAAGAAATGCATTACAAACTACAGAGTCACTTTACAAACACAAACGAAAATCCCATTAAGCGTTATTTAAAAACAAAAATCCATTTCATAGAAAATGGTAAACCAAACACATGGAGACAAGTCTCTTGTAACCAAGTCACATTATCAAATTTACAAATTACAGAGCCGTGCAAAATCTTTACACAGTCATATTTACATAATGCCCAAAACTATTGGAATAAACCCCAACATCCATCCAAGCAATGAATATTTTAAACCATACATCTCCCAGACCAAGTTTCAAAACCCTTCAGTAAAAAACAGTAAGTGCAACGTATGTGTACATGCCCATTTCCATTGGTGAGGATTACCAGGAATGGTCGCACAAGAAACCCAACAATATCTGACTTCCCAAATGCAAATTCACCATGTTCTTCTCACTTGCACAATGAAAACGAAATTGGATCAGAAGTATGCAAATCAACTGTAAACCAAACCAAAAACGCATAGGTGCAATCATACTAACAGTGCATACCTGCCAATGAGCACAAGGTAGTCTAGTTGTGGTGCATGGATGTGTATCTCCCATGTGGAGATGATACCTCCCTCCAAACCAAAATGTAGACCACAGAAATGAATTCAAAACCCTAACACAGTGCATAAGGCAGGTGTCCTGCAAAAACCAAGGTGCATTCAATGCGCCAACCTGGCCACCACCTCCATGAAATTCGAAACCCATAAGTCTATAGTGTGGTCTCACACTTCTTACCTCCATGTTAAAACCCATCACCATAGTTTGTAAAACCCTTTCATAATGCAAATTTCTATGATTTAGCCATAGTTCCGATGGCACAACATATGCCATAACATAAACCCCTCCACTTCAAAGTTTAGGTATAGAAGATTTATAAACAGGGTTTTAAACCTTCACCCCCATATTTGTTACATAAATGTTTGCATATATTATAACCCCTTCTTACCACATATATAAGGTAGAGTCTAGGATTAGGGCCCTTTGTCCTCTTTTAGCTTTTGAGCATAGGAATAGTGTTTTCTAGGTTCAATAGCCATAGATGCTAGGTCTCAGTTATGTTACGTCCGCAAGAATAGGTTCTTAGCAAAAGTCACCTGTAGAAGAATACAAATATCTGCATTAGTTCATGATGAACTAAGTAAACCCTGTAGCATAGGAACCTTACCTTTTCGAGTGGACCTTTAAGGGACAGAACCCCGCCACTCCACCCCTTAACATACAAAGGTAATTCAGACTCTTCATAATGAACAATAAATAAATTAAATACATGTAAAATGGAAGTAAGACGTAAAACAAAGTAACTATCGATAATGACAATAAATAATATATACATGAAAGGTAATTTTGTAAGTGCATCGAAGTGTAGAACAGTAATATGTAGACAACGTCATCATACAGGAAGAACACATAAGAAAAGCAACAGACAAGACCTAGGTTTAGTTCTTCAAACAAGTTTTTATTCCGCGTTAGAAATGAAGATGTGCTTAAGATCTAACAGTTTATTAGGCTACAATTTTTATTATTTATTTATGTATTTCAGGTACATTGCAAGTGATATCAGAGCCTAGATTCAAACACTAAGAGATCGAATGGGCACTACCAAACATTCGTTGCAAAGATAAACATTTCAAAACTGTATTTGAAATTTTTGTTTAAACTAATAGAAAATTATTTGTTACTAAATGGTTTAATTAAAGGATTTAAATAACAGTCCAGATCATGAATACAAAAGAAAACAACAACCAACAAGGAAATTTGAATTCCCCAACATGGGAAGAAGAACTGATGGTAGAGTTAAATTTCGATCTAATGAAAACCATGTAGAGTCTGCAAGTATACTTACAAAGCTTCAAAGATGACAATATGAATGAGAGAAAAAAGTAGAAAGCAATGAATTAATATTTACTTTGGAACATGATGGGAGGAAACCCTCATGGAAATCCTACCCATTCAACCAATAAATCTCAGGAAGGTTATCTTTGTAAATGGGCCAGCAGCCCAAAGGAAGAGGAAAAAGAAGAGAACACACCTGAACTTCCAAAAAGAGACTATCACAATATTTATAGTGATAATACCATTTATCCTTGCAGAAAGAGGTGGAAAAATGATGACAACCTCCAAGGATAATTTTGAAAGATAAAATACCCAACCAATGAAGGAGAGATGAATACCAAGGAGAAGGCCGAAGAATGGCTTCTAGGTATGAGAAAATACTTCCGAGTACAAAATTACTCTAGTGAAATGAAAGACCTTCTATTTATCTATAATTTAAATGGAAAAGTAGTTATATGATGGTGAGACCTAAAGCATTGTGGAAATTGAACCCAAGTGATAGAACAATTGCACTCACAAAATTGCTAATAAAACATGCAAATTTACACACAAAGGAGACTGAAATTGGAGCATAACACTAATTTGTTTTGAATAAGTGTATAATAGCCAACCGTATGAATTCATAGGCTGATGCAATATATAATTACATGATATACTCAAATTCCGCAACGATTCCATTCAAAATAGTCAAAAAGTAGGCTTACTAAATCTAGTCAAATCCCCCATAGGTGCATAAAGGAGTTTACAAATCTACCTAGAGGCTAACTAATTGGAAAATTCAAGTAGGCAATCTAATAAGTGATGAAAAGACAACTCATAAATGTTTTTATTAGGAGAAAATAATGGAGGATGATGAGGGAAAAAAACAATTCAACTACACCTAGTCTTACTTTCCCTTTTGCCATAAATCTCAATAAAGCAGGCAACTTAGCAGAAAAAGTAGATATGCTCTAGCGAGGATATAGAATAAAGAAGATATGATAAATATGGATTTTGGGAGGTTTCCCTAGTGCTCCATGACTCATTTTTAGAAACTTTCACTTCTATGGCATCTGGAAGACAACTTGCATAGAGTGGAATATTGAAAACTAGGCAAATAAGACAAAAATGGATTAATTAATGTCTAAGGTAGGTAACTATGGGTTGATTATTCTAACACCCCCTTTTAATATTGACTTTATGAGTAAATATCAGAAAAATATAGGGCCTAGCAACAAGTCTTAGTCACCCTTTACATACTGCATGTCCATTTAACCAAGGAAAGAGGCAAAAACCCAATGGGAAAATCCTCCCTTAAACATGGGCAGTAAAACAAAATTTGAAAATATTGTCATCAATCATGATTCACAGCATTATCAACAATCCCTGGCATTGATTTTATATTATTGAATGTCTTCTCACAAAAACATTTGGTGAAGATGTCTGCTACTTGTTCTGAAGATGCACAGAAGAGTAGGTGAATGGTGCCATCATGCACAAGATGTCTGATGTAGTGCATATGGATGTCAATGTGTTTGGTTCTCTGTCTCTGAACTGGATCATTGTATATTTTAATGGTACTTTGATTATCAAAATAGATAATACTTGAAAACTCTGATTCGAAGCCACACTCACCAAGTATCCCCTGCAACCATAAACATTGAGTTGTTGCATTTACAACTCCTCTGTACTCTGCTTCTGTAGATGAGAGTGCTATGGCACTCTATTTCTTGCTTGAACAACTGATTGGTCCTTCAGCAAGAATGAAAACATATCTTGATGTTTAATTTTGATCTGTGTTTTCACCTTCCCAATCACTGTCAGTAAACCCAATCAAATCAAGATCAGATTTAGCTTTGTAGAAGATCCCATGAGTTTTTGTTCCCTGAACAAAGTTAAGGATCCTTTTGGCTACTTTCCAATGGATATCATGAGGCTGATACATGTATCTTTAAGCCACACTTACTGCATAATAAATATCAGGTTTATTTTGTGTAAGGTACAACAAACACCCAATCAGTTCCCTATACAGGGTGTGTAGGAGAAGAACCTGCTTCTTCAAGCTTAACTCCTAAAAGGAAGGGAGTATTTCTTGGCTTGCAATATTTCATGTTGAACTTTTTCAAAAAATCTAAATCATACTTGGACTGATGTACTTTTATTCCATGTTGAAATTGAGCAATTTCAAGACCCAAGAATGGGCTCAAAAACCCCAAATCAGTCATAGAAAATGCATCGTTCATTGCATCCTTCGGGGAGGCAATTTCTTTCTTTGAACTTCCTGTAATAAAAATTTCATCCACATACAAGAAAATAATCATCAAATAACCATGAATCATATTCAAATAAATATTAGTATCACACTTGCACAGAAAAAAACTCACTGACAGCAGAAAGTCATCAATCTTGGCATACCAAGCCCTAGGGCTTGCTTGAGCCCATACAATGATTTCTTTAACCTGCACACAAAATATGGATTAGAAACAAACCATTGAGGTTTCTACATGTAAATATCTTCATTAATATCTCCATTCAGGAAAGCACACTTCACATCCATGTGATGTACCTCCCACTGCTTCGAAGCTGCAATGGCTAAGGCTAGCCTGATGGAGTCCATCTTTGCCATTGGTGCAAAGGTTTCATTGTAGTCAATACCATGTACCTGTGAGGGTCCCTTGGCTACCAATATTGAATTATATTTCAAAGGTTAACCATCAGCAGAAAACTTAGTTTTGAAAACCCACTTACATTGAACTAGCTTCCTCCCTGGAGGAAGATCAACCAGTTCCCAAGTGTTGTTCTTCTGGAGTGAGCTGAATTCTTCTTTCATGGATGTTTTACATATTGGATCATGTGTTGCATATTCATATGTTTGTGGGTCTAATTCAACCATCATATAGCTCTTCTCTACAAACAACGGGTCTTTCATACACATGGCACTCTCAAACTGAGATCTAGTCCTCCTAGGATCACTAGGATTTCCAGCTAGTTCCCCAGCTACATGAATGGTATTTGCTTCCCATTTTGGTATTGTAGGATTGTCAATATCTGCATTTAAATAATCATTATCAGCTATATTAGAATCAGCAAACTCATTTGCCTCTTCACTTACATTCAATGGTTCTGGTGGTGAAGAAGACTCTCCAACTTTAACTGCTGCTAAAGTCTCTTCTTGGAACTGAACACTCCTTTCAATGAAGGATTTGTTTGTGCTAAATTTTATCAGATTTTACCCTTTTGAATATTAAAAATACCCAAAAAATAGGCATTATTGGCTTTGGGGTTGCAAATCCTTTCTCTTTTCAATTAGAATCCTAGCCCAAGACTTTGAGCCAAAAATCCTGAAATGGGTCACATCTGGCTTGTGCCCACTCCAAGCTTCGAAAGGAGTCATACCATCAAGTTGTTTATGAGGCACCCTATTATGGATATAGGATGCAAATTTTATATCCTTGACCCAAAACTTTGGTGGAAAAGTCTTAGCCTCCATCATACAGGTTTCCATCTCCTTCAGTGATCTGTTCTTTCTCTCAGCAACACCATTTTGTTGTGGTGTGTAAGGGATTGAATGCTACATTTGAATACCTGCATATTTGCAATATTGAATAAAATCAGACTTGACATACTCACCACCATTGTCATATCTGAGGATCTTGAGTCTCCTCCCAGACTGGTTTTCAACCAAAGCCTTAAATACTTTGAAGAGGCCAAAAAATTCAGACTTGTGCTTCAGGAAGTAAACCCAACAATACCTAGACAAGTCATCTATGAAGGTCAATGCATATTTGTCTTGAATCATTGACATATGAGGAAATGGACCAGCAACATCACTGTGGATCAACTCAAGAGGTGCATAGGTTCTCTCATGACTAGCTCTCTCAAATTTATGCTTTGGGTATTTTCCTTGGATACAACCTTGACAGACTCCCTTGGAAAACTTAATCTTTGGTAACCCTATGGCCATTTATTTTTCACTTAGAACAGAAAGATACTTATAGTTAAGATGGAAAAATATTTCATGCCAAAGCTTGCTTGCCTCATTAACATGAATCAGAAGAGCAGAGGGGTTTTAGTAGGGTAGAAAATGTGAAAACATGTATACCTTCGAAGTGTGATCTACAAATCCTTTTGTAATGACTTTACCATTCGATATCTCTGTGATCTCAACATCATCAAGGGAGAATATGACCTTATTTGGAGACCTTGTGTGAGTCATCTGATACACTGACAAGAGGTTAGAGGAAAGACTTGGAACATACAATACATTACTGAACTTAACATGGTCAACGTCAATCCTTCCTTTCCCCAAACTGTCAGTGAGAGAGTCATCTCCCAACATTATTCGTGGACCTTTCGACATGTCAAGAGAGGAGAATGCCTTCTTGGTCGAAACGATATGTCTTGAAGCTCCAATTTCTATGATGAAGCTAGGTGAGCTTGATGTGCTAGCAACCAATGCATGTACTCTCTCTTTGTCCTCTGAATTTGATCCTCCTTCCCTCTTCTTTGAGAAATCAAGAAGGGAGATGTTATTCTTATTTAGGAGTTGGGCCAAAATGTCAATTTGCTTCTTCATGCATGATCTTTCTGGATGATAGCCCTTACTGTAGTATGTGCACTTGCTCATTTCTCTTTTGTTCTTCTTCTTCTGGAAGTTATTCCTGGAGCCTTGGGGCTCCTATTGATACTTGTTCTTGTCTCTCTTTTGCTCAGGTGGCTTTGTAACTTTCTTCTTGCCTTTTGAATCCACCCTTGAATCTCCAGCAACCAAAGCTTTCTCTTTCGAAGGTTTGATGGTGCCCATCATCACCAGTTTATCTTATTCTTGTGTGAGAGATTCCAGGAACTCTGCAAGCTTAGGAATATTCCAAGCTCGAGCTGTCAACTTGGTGGCATGAAAGGTAAAAAAAAACACTAAATAATTAGGTCCAAGCTTCGAGAGTATGGCCAAAACTAGTTTCTCCTCCTTCTTTTCAATTCCACATTGTTTTAGCTGCAAAACAAGGGCTTTAAACTTGGAAAAGTAGAGTTGCAGGGATTCGAAGCTGCTGGGACTCAAAGAGATCAATTCATTCTCGATTTGATGCCCTCTCATCTCATTTGCCTTACCAAAAATCTCTACAATCTTCTCCTACACTTCATTAGGTGATGTCAATCAATCAAGATGGAAGAGTAGGTCTCTAGATATGCTCAGACACAAAATACCATAGGCCTCATCCCTCCTATTGTGCCATTTAGTTTTCTCTGTAGCTGCATTGGGATCTGCCTTAGTTTCCATTGTCACCCTATAAATACCTTTCTCTCTCAATAGTATCTCCATCTCTTCTTTCCATTCAAAGAAATTAAATGGAGTCAAGATGATCTTCTGAGATTGATCCATAGCTCAGAAATTGTCCCTTCAGTCAGCAGAATAGCTCCCATTCAAGATGTAGAACCTGAAATAGCAATATGGAAGGAGATAAATTTATATACAAAGGCTTTGATACCATGTGGAAATTGAACCCAAGTGATAGAACAATTTCACTCACAAAATTTCTAATCAAACATGCAAATTTACACACAAAGGAGACTGAAATTGGAGCATAACACTAATATATATTGAATAAGTGTACAATAGCCAAACTTATGAAGTCATAGGCTGCTGCAATATATAATTACATGATATATTTGAATGCATAAGGATTCCATTCAAAATAGTCAAAAAGTAGGCTTACTAAATCTAGTCAAATCCCCCATAGGTGCATAAAGCAGTTTCCAAAACTACCTAGAGGCTCATGAATTGGAAAAGTCAAGTAGGCAAGCCAATAAGTGATGGAAAGACAACTGATACATGCTTTTATTAGGAGAAAAGAATGGAGGATGAGGAGGGAAAAAAACAAGTCAACTACACCTAGTCTTACTTTCCCTTTTGCCATAAATCTCAATAAAGCAGACAACTTAGCAGAAAAAGTAGATATGCACTAGGAAGGATCTGGAATAAAGAATATATGATAAATATGGATTCCAAGAGGTTTCCCAAGTGATCCATGACTCAGTTTTAGCAATTTTGACTTCTATGGCATGTGGAAGACAACTTGGGTAGAGTGTAATAGTGGAAACTAGGAAAATAAGACAAAAATGGATTAATTAATGTCTATGGTAGGTAACTATGGGTTGATTATTCTAACAAGCATACCAAAAAGGATGAGGTAAAAGAAATAAGATAGAGTAATTTTCGCAGAATATTTCAGGAGAAATACATGTTTGAAAGATTCTTTCACATGAAAGTGAAAGAATTTCATGAACTAAGGACGGGCTCCATGACCATGGATTCCTTCATTAACAGATTTTTGGATATGTTACATTATGTGCCTTACATAAAGGATGAGAAAGTGAAGATACACCAATTTTTGGGATGTCTTCCTCCCAATTTTCGAGAGAGAATTGAGTTTCACATGCCAAAAACTATGGACACTACCTTGCACAAAGGTAGGTTTTATTATGAGCATGGAAAACTTAACCAGGAAAATAGATACAAAAGTTGAGACAGGTATAGGACCTTCTCAGTCAACCTCAAACCTAGTTTTAAAACACCACCCTACATAAAATAGAACAATACTTTTCCAGCCAACAAGAACCTCAGCAAGACAGGTACAAAGCCAAATTTTGCTGCACCAAATACCTACCGACCAGCAACAAACGAAGGAGACAAGGCTTTATCGCTGTAGGTTATTTGTTGGAAATTACAAGGGCCTCATTATGCCAGAGATTGTCCAAACAAGACTAGTGGAGTCTTGCACAATCTATAGGAATACCCAATGATAGAAAACATGGCTAGCACACCGAGGATCTATGCGGTACTTGATGACCAACAGGCAGACCATTAGGACACTATGGCCGAAATAGAAGGTAAGTTTTAAAACACTTCTATTTCAATTTTGATTGATCCTAGTACTTTCTGTAGCTATGTATCACCCAATATTCTTGAAACATGTAAACTAGACAAAGTGAAACATGAGAAACTGTAGTTGGTACAATTAGCCATTGGTACGAAAAGAAAGTTTTCGAAAATAGTGAGAGACTGTGAGGTAAAATCTAACGGTTTTCCTGCTCAAATAGATTTGAATATCTTACCCTTAGTATCATACGATGTACTTATCACATTGACTGATTGGAAAAAAACCATGTCATGCTCGATTTCCTAAACAAGTCAATCTTGTGCACAGATAACCAAGGGAATCAGAAAAAGATTCAAGGCATACCTAAGAAGGTTTTTATTAGACATATATCTGCCTTACAAGTGAAGAATTGTATAAGGAAGGGACGAAAACTGTTTGCAGTAAACATCGAAGATGTAGAAGCTAAGAGAGAACATCACATCGAGGAATTTCCAGTTCTCATGGAATTTAAGGATGTATTTCTCAAGGAAATACTAGGATTACCACCAAAACAGGAGTTGTATTTTTCCATAGAGTTAACACCAGGGTTAGTACCGACTTCAAAAGCACTATACCGCATGAGTGCACTAGAATTCGTGGAGATCAAGTTTTAGTTACAGGAATTGATTGAGAAGGGTTATTGGGGAGCACATATACTTTTCATAAGGAATAAGGACAGTACGATGCGGATGTGCATCGATTACTACTAACTTAACAAGATGACCATAAAGAACCATTACCCACTCCCTAGGATCGATGACTTGTTTGATCAAGCTGGAGGAGCAAAGATATTTTCAAAGATTGAACTGCAGTATGGGTACCATCAGGTATGGATCTGCAATGAAGTATACATAAAATGGCCTTTCGAACGTGATACGATCACTACGAGTTTGTATTAATTCCTTTTGGTCTAACCAATGCACCAACAAATTTTATGTGCATGATGAAAAATATCTGCAGTAAATACCTAAATAAGTTTGTATTGTTCTTGATAGATGACATACTAGTTTACTCAAAGAGTAAAGAAGAACATGAAGATCATCTCTGCATAGCACTATGACTGTTACAGGAACACCAGCTTTACTCTAATTTTAGTAAATGTGATTTTTACAAACCACGGATACACTACCTAGGTCACAGAAAAGATTAAATGTTATCATAGAAATGTGATCATTTTTTAGAAGGATATAGTTGTTGACTTAGAAAAATATAAAGCCATAGAGGATTAGCATACCACTACCTATGTCAAAGACATGAGGTCATTTTTGTGATTAGAAGGTTACTATAGAAAGTTCATTGATAATGTATTGAGGATTTCTTGTCCCATGACCACCTTATAAAAGAAGCAAAATAAGTTCTTATGGAAAACCAAGTGCAAGGAAATTTTTTAGAAGTTTAAACAACTTCTTACCACTGCACTGATACTATGAATTGTGGATCCCGATGGGGATTTTGTTTTTTGCGCAAATGCAAGCAAGGAAACAATTGGAGGATTCCTCAAGTAGAATGATTGCGTGATGTGTTATGAGTCATAGAAATTAAAAGAACATGAATAAAATTATCCCACCCACGATCTTGAGCTAGCATCCATTATCCACACCTTGAAGATGTGGAGGCACTACCTTCTGGGGAAGAAGTTTCTTCTGAAGACAGACAACATGAGTCTGAAGTACTTGTTTGACTAGCTAGATCTAAATTCTAGGAAGGCCAGATGGTTTTCCTTCTTTAGTGAGTACCATTTCAAATTAAATCATATAAAGGGAAAGAAGAATAAAATTGTCGATGCTTTAAGTTGACGAGCTCATATGTTATATGAGGTATCCTTAAGACAAATTAACTCTGATTTGCACAATAGGATCACAACGAAAAAAAAAATGATCATTTCTATGTTGAAATCCTTAAGAATATTCAAGAGGACAAGTTGTTTTATTGACAAAAAGAGTATAAGATATATGAGACTGGACTATTGTGGTCCAAAGACAGCCTTTGTATGTTCCGGAAGGAGGGGAAATTAGGTCCAACATCCTAATGGAGTTCAATAGCAAAACCTACTTGGCGCCTCCAGGATATCAAAATATGATATCAGCAGTAAGGAAACACTTTTTCTGGCCTAAGTTAAAGGCCGACATAGTGTTATTTATCGCAAAATGTCAAGAATGTTAGCTATTCAATGTTGAGCATCAGCATCCTTCAGGATTACTACAATTATTACCCATTCTAGAATGGAAGTGGGAGGTCATTAGTATGGATTTTATTACAAGGATACCAAAGAGGAAGAAGCATAATGATTACATATTTGTAGTGGTTGACAAGTTATCTAAAGCAACACATTTTATCTCGATTAAGTCAACCTACAAGGAAGTTCACATTGCCGGCATATTCTTAAAGGAGATATTCAGATTGCATGGGATACCCAAGGAAATCATCTCAGATCGAGACATGAAGTTTACTGGTAAATTTTTTATATCTTTATTCTCTGGTTTAGAGACACATTTAAACTTTAGTACTGCTTACCACCTACAGACGGACATGAAGACAGCATGGGTAAACCGGATTTTGGAAGACATGCTTAGAATGTATGTTATGAACAATCCCACCAAGTGGGAGGATTATATGCACCTCACAGAATTTGCGTATAACAATGGATACCGAACCTCCACCAAGATGAGACCCTTTGATGTACTATGTGGAAGGAATTGTAAAACGCCGGTTACTTGGGATAGCCCGGTGGACCGGATCATGTTAGGGTGAGACTTACTAAAAGACCTACAATAGTTCGTCACAAAAGTACAACAGAACCTTAAAGAAGTGCAAGACTTCCAGAAGATTTATGCAGATAAGAAAAGAAAATATAAATATTATCATATCGATGAACAGGTTTACTTAAAACTAAAAGAAAAGAGAAGCTCATTGATCTTGGGAAGATGCATAAAGTTAGGACCAAGATTTTGCGGACCCTTTGAGATACTGGCCAAGAGAGGGCCAGTAGCATATGAATTAGATCTACCTTCTCATATAAGGGTTCATAATTTTTTCCATGCTTCTTTATTAAACAAATATGTATATGATACTAAACATGTTATTGATTGGTCCTTGTTATAGGTGGAACCTGAAGGGGAATTTGTACCCGGACCCCTTCATATTCTGGACAAAATAGAAGTATAGCTCAAGAAGCGCACCATAGTCCAGTTGAAAGTGCAATGGAATCACTTTGAAGTCGATGAGGCTACTTGGGAGAATGAATCCACCATGAGAGAGGATTACCACGCCTTGTTTCATGACCTCATTTCTAGTCCCTAAAACTTTAGGACGGTGTTGTTCTAAGCGACGACAGATGTAATATTATAAATTTTGACCTTAACTATGATGGGCATGAGTCCCATTGCACATGAATTACTTTGATGTTTTATGTTTGTATATTGGGCGAAGGCCCCACTGCACACGAGTGATGTTTATTTCTTAGATATATTGTGCGTAAGCCAATGCATATATTTAATTATCTTGTATATGTTGGGTGTGGAACCTGATGGAAAAAGACTATTGTCGTGGCATGATGTACTAGATTTATTATTATGTGATTATGCATATACAGATACTAAAATTATTATTGTGATGAAATGTGTAGAAGACTAAATGCATGATTAAGTTCTATAATGTGTTGGGGAAAAATATCTGAAGCACATGAGTGATGAGATTTTGCGTTGAGCACAAGCTCTGGAGCACATGAGTGATTATATTTTGTGTTGAGCGCAAGATCTAGAGCACATGAGTTATGATATTTTGTGTTGAGCGCAATCTCTGGAGCACATGAGTTATGATATTTTGTGTTAGGCGCAACTTCTGGAGCAAATGAGTTATGATATTTTTGTTGAGCATAAGATTTGGAACACATGAATTATAAGAATTGGAAGTGTTGGGAATAAGCCCTGGAGCACTCTAAATTGATGTTTAGCATAAGATCTAGAGCATCAGATCTTTGACCATTGTATCCCTAGGTGTATTATACAACTACATCCTAGCATTATCATTGAGTGAGAGGCTATGGAATTGCACTAAGTGTAACTCCCAGTTTTTAGAGTTGAGCTTGGAAACCTAATAGCACTAGGAGTTACTGAAATTAATTATGTTGAGTGAGAACGACTCTGAAAAGAACCGACCTTATCTTACTTATTTTTAAGTTGATATTAAATGAAATTTCAAATCTAATTCTCATCAAGTACTGAAGAACTTCCATGATACACGAGGTAATACAACATGCAAGGAGACTCTAGAGCTTACAAACTTAGTTGACCAACCCTACCTAAAGGCCTTGATAAAAGAAATGATTACAACCTAATGAAAGCACCATGTAAATGAGATCATGTTATATGATGCCTACTAAATATTAAC
>LPNX010155617.1:228009-266420 GCA_001517045.1 Pseudotsuga menziesii
TTAAATAAATATTTAAATCCTAAAGAGTCAAAATATGAACTAGTAAAAGAGTTTCTAAGTTAAGAAAAATAATTATTAACTTCACATAAATCAATTAAAGATTGTTTTCAAGAAAATAATGGATTCTTGATCTAACTGGAGTTTTGAAACAACTGCCCTTTTTCCTAAATATTTTCTATAAACACCTGAGCCAAGGAAAGGCTTAGGGATCTGATAATATATTTTTTCAAATTAATTTTGGAGATCATTTCCAAAATAAAATCAATATTATATAGAACCTGATATTCCAGATAAGGGAAGCCTCACCTTTAGGTGCTCTCGACTACTTGCATGTTAGAACTAACCTGGGGGGATCTGGGTTAAAACCAAGAACAGTTCTAGGTCATGGTTGGGAGGAACGTGATAGTTCCCAAGTTATCCGATTAACAGATCTAAGGTCAAAGATATCTCAGTTTTTATTAAATCTGTGTGCTTAAGTGTGCAGGGTTCCTAGTTATTAATAAAATGAAAAGTTACAGGTATGAGGTTTTTACGTTCTCCAGTTTTATTAATCATGTTTACGTATTTTTACTTATAATATTTATTCTCTCGATTGAAGATCTGCAAATTTGAATACATGCTTCAACATGATTCAATTTTTTTAAATTATGAAACTCAGTCTAAAATGTTTTAGATAATTTCTAGGGTTAATTTTTATGTTGCAGGTTATTTTATTTGTTTGAATTTAAACCTCGGCCTTTAATTCTTAGGTAGGTTTTTAAGTTCAAATTATCTTAGCATTATATTTAAACAGTTTTAGAAATATTGATGTTAACAGTTTAAATTAGGTATTAAAACCTTAGTTTCTAGATAAACTAATCACCATATCTCTTCCCAACATTTTGTTAAAACTAAACCCTAAATATATTCTCCTAAAGAACTTGCACAAGTCTATGAGCTTATTATAAATTAAAAACAGACCTTAACCAAAACTAATTGAAACCTGTTATAAACAAGACTTCAACGCTAAGATAATTATTAATTAAATAAATTATAAAACATTTAGACTAGGGATCTAATCCCTTTGAAACCAAACTCAGATTTATAAACCAAACAGAGTACTGAAACATTTCATTTTCCAGCGAAACGCAGGCTTAAATCTCAAAACATCCTATCTATATAGAAAACATTTAAAACTATTAAAATAAAAACACACAAAACAATACATTTATGCTACAAACAAATCTACAAAACAATTTACCAAAACTATCAAAATACCACAATGTGTGAAGGCCGAGAGCATATCCACGTTTTCAAGTTATTATTAAAAAGAAAATACTTATAATCATTATTTAACACTTCCCATTAATCGAAACCTATTAAGGATTGACTCTCGATCTTTTTATTTCCAAACCAAAGGTATAATACAAACATGTGTAAACTACAACACATGAATAAAACCAAAAACACACAGATTTCAAATCCCATACACATCGGGTCGGTGGAATTCCATGAGTAAACACAATAATCACCACATAAAACCATATTAACAAAACAAGGGATTACAAACTTTAAACACAATCAAAGTAACTACGAACCCAGGATCGAATCCTGTAAATACAAACAAAAATACTCAGCACATTAAAAGTTGCGTTATTTACGCAGGGTCTAAACCCTTATAGGATTCCATAATTTATTAAAATGCCACACATAAACTATAGAATAGAGCTATGCTCTTTCCCAACAGATTACATACATAAGCACACATTGTTCCTTGAAATTTAAATGACATCTACACAGGTTGCGTTGCAAACACAAAGCTTGGGACAATTACTTACGACTGCCTGTAGAAGGATGACCAAATAGAAATCAAATAGAGTTACTTTCTCATCAACCAAACACATTGTTGATCCTAGATTTGTTATCATTTTTGGTAGTTAAATTACTCATTTAAACATATATTTTATTCTCTTTTTGCATATTTTATGCCACGCAGATCACTATTCAACCCAAGTATGAATATATTTAAGGTTTATATAAAATCCATTTATTATTATCATTTTATGATTTTATTGATTAAAATTGACATTGTTGAAATGCATTTGATATATTAATTGATATGTATAATTGTTTGTAGGTTATATAATATTTTTCGATGAATTAACAACAAACACACATTCAGCTAGCCATGCGCACAGCATGTCCAAGTCATCATCCAGCTCGTTGCATGAAACTCGTTGGCAGGTTTCCATGCATTTAAATGTTGTTACTGCATACCATATCCCTTAAGCGCACGAGAAAAAACACATCACATTCGTCCTGGATCTACGACCAGCATATCTCACTCATAGTCTAGCTCATTGTTCATCTTTCCGTCCAGATCTCTAACCAGACTATGCATTGTTAATAACTGATTCCACGCATTAAAATGTTGAAACATTTCTACAAATGACCTATTGTCCACACATTCGGATGATGAAGAAACCCTCTTCTAGATGATCCTCCATCCTGCATACTCCTTTGTTGACACCTAACCAACAGTCCACGCATTGGGTTGATGCATAACCCGCGTTCTAGAAGAGTCGCCCATGCGCTCCCCTCTGTCCAACACCAGTCCACCTGCTGCGCAAAAGAAGGAGTTGTGTGCCACATCACGCACACTGAAGAGAACCCTTTGCGCTGAAGAGGGAGCTTGTGCATTACATCGTCCAATGAAGAGAGCTGACGCGTGCTGAAGAAGGAAGATGTTGTGCATTGACGTTTTATTAGTTAGGTTCCTTCATGGATTGACTAAATTTAGAGAGTAGTCAACCACTAAAGGGTTGACTTGATCATCCTTATAAACACTGTATATAAACACCTCCTTGTGCAGAGTTAGGGAGTTGATCATTTTATTTGTTAGATAGTCATTTTTTAAGAGAAGAATTTTGTAACTCTGTTCCATCATTTTAATAAAGAGTCGTATGCTTTGCTCTTTATGATTGTGTGTGAGTAAGCGTTAGCCAAGCATCACCCCTAATTGTTTAGAAGGCCCCTCATCAACCAAATGTTCATTCTTTTGTGTAATTTTGTTCTTTTCTTTTTGTTATAGCTAGTTTAGTTTATTTTCATTAGATTAATCTGATTTCATGTAATGCATTTTATTTCTGAAATTAGATATCTAGTTGCGTGCATAGTTTGTTTTAATTTGATTTCGGTCATTTTATTTTCCGCATTACTGTTCAGTTTATTTGCAAGAAGATAGAATAGATTACTTTAAAAAATATTCAATTCTGTTTATTTCCTTTTTGTTATAAGTTATGCAATTTTAATTTCAGTTTATTTATTAACATACAATGATTTCTTTATTTTCATGAATTTGTTTAAGTTTATTTCAATGTCAAATTTGCTTAATAAGTAGGTTTCCTTATTTTATTTATGCATTAGATTTACATCTGCACGAATTTAGCTAAAGATTAGATCATTTAGGTTAATTTCTGTCATTTTAACTGTGCAGACTGTCATTTAGACAACCTGTTTAAACTGTCATTCAGTCACCCCTTTCAGACCTATAGTTCAGTCTATGATTCAACCTATAGTTTAGTTTTTAGTTTTTTTAATGTGTTTCGAAATTGTTTTAAGTTTTGTTTCTTTAGTATTTGAAGTAATATTTGATTGAGATAGTTAGATGATGGTTCTATTTAACATTAAAGTTAAAATTGGATTACTTTAGGCTATTTATTAAAAGTTACCTTACTTATTTTCACCTTGAATATGTGTTAAGTTATTTTATGTTTTGTTTCTTGAGTTTTTTTTTATTTCTTTTTACTGTTGTATTGTTTCGTGTTCATGCCTTTGGATTGATTTATCCGTTTACATGTAAAATTCAGTATTATATGTGTTATCCATAGTATGTTTTCAGGTTATTCTTTTTTCATTATGTGATTACTGAAAGAGACTTGTAGGATAGAATTCAAAGATATCCCTATAAGTTTTCTACTTGTTTCTTTTTATTTAGTTTTCTTTATTAAATTTTCTACTTACTTATTTTATTAAGTTTTTTACTTGCTTATTAGTTAGGTCTTCCTTGCATCTTAGTTTCCTATTCAAAAAGCTAGTTGTTGATAGTATCATTATCAGTTTAAAGTTCTAAAATAAATTGTCAATTATTTAGTTTAATATTTTTCTGGTTTAATTACCTTAATAATTGAATTCTTTGGAGTTTGACTCGGTTTTTCATTTTGAAATATCTTTTGATATTTTGTTTGTTAAAATATTTCCACGACACCATAAGAACCCCTCTACCTTCACATATATTTTTTGTCAACTCTAAGCCTACCAACGCTGGTTGATAATTAAATATTAGGTGAATTAATCTAGACATTATAACACCCAAACATTTTGGCGTCATTGTTGGGGAGTTGTTCTATAAGGTAGAGTAGAATTCTTTATGAATTTTAGTAAGAGGTTGGTGGCGGGGGAGCGGTAAGACAAGAGGTAATAACCTATGCATCTGTTCTAACAAGTGCCCCCAAATCCAACAATAGCAGTAGGATAGGTTTTCTTTATTTTAATGTTTTTCTGAGGAGACGTAGAGATCCTTAGGGTAGATTTGTTAATATAGGAAAACTTATTGAAATTCCTACTAACTTTTACAGGGGACGTAATACCCCAACCACTAACTCAGCAGAAAGGTATCGAAAGATGCATATAGGAAGTAGTTCTACCGTGAAACCTAAGGAGACTCTTTCAGGAGATCTTACCGGGGAAGCCATAGAAGGAGAAGGAGCCTTGGAAGGAGGTCCTCAAAACCTCATTCCTGAGGAAATTCCAAAGGATCGGCCACCAGGAACCTCTAACCCTCCACTAATCATAAATCCAATTAACACAACTTTTTCACTAGTAGGAGATCTAAACTTTGTTGACTTTGTTGATCCTGCCCAGGTAAAAGATCTCTTTGGAGCCTCCGTAGATCTAGTCATCTCAGAAATTGAAACTTCTACAGTAGAACCTATTATCCCTCTAGGATTCAATTAAAACACAGTTGATCAGAGGAATATCTCTCCCGAAAAAGAACGTTGGGATACCCCATTATCACCTCGAAAGGAGCCTCCCAGGTATATTTACGTTAATAATCCAGCTTATATGGATAGACGGGGAGAAAATGAGGACCATGATGAAGTTATAAATGACGAAGAAGAAGGGGAAAATTGAACTAAGGATACCTTCGGGTTCCCTATTTTAGACATGATGCAGGATGTAGCTATGAAAAAAATCCATCCTTCCTCCTTAACTACTTTCTATGGAAAAAGTAATGAAGACCCGGACACATTCCTGTTTGAGTTCGATATCCTTTGTAGGAGCTATAATTATCTACAAGATGCTCACAAACTAAAACTCTTTCCTGCTACACTAAAAGATTCCGCCTTGAGATGGTTCATGGGATTAGGTGAATTCACTATCAGGACTTGGGATGATATGGAAACTTCATTCTTACGAAAATATCAAGAGTATTGCAAACCTAAGGACTCTCGACATGATATATTCAAGATACAAAAACTTGAAGATGAGAGCATGGAGGATTATCTCCAAAGGTTCATATATACATTACACAAACCAAAATATAGTGACCTCCGAGAAGATGCAATTGTTATAGTTTATTTCACCACTCCAGGTGAATCACACATTGTATGGCCTTCCCCTGTCCCGCTGCAGATTCCTTATAGCCCTTGGACCATTTTTTGTTGTTTGATGTTTCCTTGACCATCCCTAAAAACATGTGAAAAATGATACACGTGACTTTTAAACCTCTAATCGTGTATATATGTGGGTTTAACCACTAAAACCGCATACATTGGGATGTGTACAAAATCCAAATCCTTTTGGATTTTTCCTTGACATGGATCCGACTCACTTGACTCCTGGCCTTCCCTATGCCTTGAGATCACTCGGATTCAACCTTTCATTACCCCTTTGAAAAGCTATATAAGGAACTATATGGTACATTGAAGGCATATGAGAGAATTGAGAGCAAAGAAACTACAGTCCATTGTTGCCAGAACTTATGCTTGAGTCTGCATCCCTTTGTCCCTTGGAGCACTTTTGTGTTCTTCCCAAGCTTGCCTTTTGCTTGTGAGCTTGCTATAGAGAGATGGAGGATTGAGGTGGTGGAGGCCCAAGTGGGGGATTCAGTTTCTCCGATTTGCAGACATGCCGACAGAGGTTGTATCTATTATAATCTATGATTTATATTAATAGAAATATCTTTTCCTATCCAATAATGTGTGTTTGAATGAATATTTTATCCATGGGATTATGTCAAATGCTTATACATTATTGATTATATATGCTAGAATAGATCTAACACCATGACATATAGAATGCTTGTATTGTTTACTTGTTGATGAGGAACTAATTTATCAATTCAAGCCGAAGTTAGAAAGCTCAACAGGGATCTACTTCAACCATCCGGAATAAGGTACGAGGTCTGATCCTTTAGTGTTAGACATTTAATTTCTATTGTGTATTGGAATGGATTGATTTCTAGAGTCAAGCTATCTGTTGTGGTACCCCAAGCCATAGGAATTTCTCTCTGTAACATAATTGGTGACTCTACTGGGGATTCCTAGTCATTTTTCCTTTGGGGATTTTTATTGGCACAATGGGCTTGATATTCTTAACTTGCTCTTTGTTTCTCCTTGTTTCTATGTTGAATTTTATAGTATGTTCATCCATGGACACTCCCCTTTATTGGTTTGACCCTTGGCCTGCTTTTAACCACTTCCTTCTCTATATACGCAGGTTTTTGGCCAAAAGTCACGTACATACGCATATTTTTGGCCAAAAGTCGCATATACATGCAGGTTTTTGGCCAAAATCCATGGGTACACGTAGGTTTTTGGCCAAAAGTCGCGTATTTATCCAGCTGTTCTTTAAACAGACGCGTACATCCTCCCTTTTGGTGAGTTTGATGTTGTGGGAAGTTGCTAGGTGGGTTGTGAGTGTGGTTGGGTCTTCCTTGGGTCTGATTTTGCCTGTTGGATGCTTATTTTGTGACTAGAGACCACTTTTTCATGGATTATTCTTTCAAAGTAGTTTTAGTCATTTATCCTTTTTGTTTTGCCATTAGTGCATTACTATTTTTTGCCTCGGTGTCTTGCTAGGCTTCTCTTTTATATTTTCTATAGAGACTGAGAGTTTTAAATGACTTTTATTGCATTTTTCATTCTTTTATATTGAAAAATACAAAGTAGTTGCATATTAGATATGGATTTGAGGAGGTACTTTCATTGGATTTCTTGGATGATAGTAGTGTTTAGGATTTCATATAGGAAGGATCACATTGGCATTTGGAAAGGAATATATATTTATGCATCTCATGTAGTGGCATACCCTATTTTTCATTTGACAAAGATTGCACTTAGCATTGTTTGTTATGGTGTGCATATTTATTTCACTGCTGAGTCATAATGTCATTAGTTGCATGGCCATTTCCCTTTGAGTAATTACAGCCAATTAAAATCAAAGCTTAATTAAAATGAACTACACTCTTTTCTTTTATAGGGTGCACCAACAAGATTAGGTTTTAGGATCTTGGAATAGTTCATTGTAAGTCAATTCTCCAAGACCACTAAACAACAACATGTATGTGTCTGTCCAGGTGAGTGTGTGAAATCCTTGGTATAACTAGTGTTTCTCAGGATCCTCCACTCAAAAGGGAGTTAAGCACGAGGCAGTGTGAGCAGTTATTGATTGGGATGACCCCTAGTCATAACTGAGTAGCACCGAAGATGTTTCCAGGATTGTATTCGTATCTGGGGGCTCTTTCGAGAGTTTTGGGCTTTGCTACCCTACCCATATGGTCAATCCTGCCTGCGACTATCTTCCTGAGAATTTATTATATTGAGGTCACCTTAGTTGTCTTACCTAGGATATCAAGGGGGTACTTTGCAGGGGTTATTCTGTAGGTGTCCCGGCTAGGTAGAGGTCGGACAGCATAGTCACTTTATGTGTTGAAGATGAGGGCCACTGTAATTGGTTACGTACCTTTGCTTGTAGTGTATGGGATTTTCGAGCCTCTCCTAGGTGAGACATACCTGCTGCATTCGGGAGCTCACATATCTTCCCCTTGGTTTTCTTGTATTTTGGCTGTAGATTTTCTTAGGAGTATTCTCTTTGTGCGCTATTTGGCCTTTGGGATCGTGGTTACTTGAGTATATTTATGCTCTCTTGAGTTCAGGTCCTTTTATTTTCGTCATGCCTGGTATCCTATCACTCATCCTTAGTCCTAGTACGAACCCTGGTGTAAGACTTGGGGGCATCACAACCCCTTACTGTGCTCGTAGATTTGAGAATGGTCATATTCCATCCTCTACTCCATTTGTGGAGGATTTTTATTCCCTTTGCTCGGCCTTTACACTAGTGGTCACCCTCATGGGGGTGGTGGTGGATGCGTGAACATTGGGTCCACACCTTACTTTTCATTTTATGTCCCATTGTTCACCGCATTGTTTCCTTTCGGTGCAGTTGCCATGATCATTCCTCCCTATATCCTATAGTTTGGATTCTTTATTGAATATTTTGGGTTGTTTTGGACTAATATGGTTGTCATGTAGGGTCCAACTTTTGTACACTCTCTTTGATGTTTTGACCCATTCGTGCCTATCAAGGGTATTATGTCTGAACTCGCATATAGGTTAGGATTTCACATCCTCTTGCACTTATGCATTGCCTTATGACCATTCCATCTAAACCTTAGGTATGAACCCATTCCATGGTATCACGGAACCTTCATGCTGCTGTTAGAAGTGGTACTATGTGAATGGTAGAGCTTTCCTATACATGGGTGCCCTAGTTTGCTCCTTTTTGCATTTGGAACCCATGCTGTGAGTACTCTCTTAGGTCTGGGAGTCCCTTTTAGTCCCACCATGTCCTTGAGCAAGAGCATCATACTCCTCTTGAACTTTATGCTGGTTATTTCCCCAGGACTCCCTTATGTCAAGTTGTAATTGCATTATCATGAGCTTTTCCTACCTCATTGAGCCTTATGTCGGCTTCCCTGGCTTTGAGTATCAGCCATATAGCCCAAGCTTGTCTCATGTCTAGCCATGCAGAGCCATTTTATATATCCTTTGTAGCTTGATTCTCTTTTTACCGAGAGTGGATTTTCCCCCGAGTGTCGCTATCCTACACATGTATCCTTGCATTGAGCATAGGTATGTTCCACTGCTTGTAACTAGTTTGTTTTCCCCTATGACACTCGTCTCCTCCTAGTCTGTAACTATAAAGTCATTTTATTCTTTTTCAAGCTTTTTAAATATTTGAAAAAGTCCAAAAAAATCAAAAAACCAAACAACCGAACAAGGAAAGATGTTATCTTTGGCAGTTGTCGAGTTGTGTCGCCTTCGAACAGAGCACTATATATCACATCCATTGGTTGGGTTTATAGTTTGAATTTATGAGTTGTACTCATTTATCTGAGTTTATCTTCACCGACTGGTTAAGCTTCCAGTTCCCATGGATCCTCTGTCGATGCCTCCTATGTGACAGAGATGTCCTAGTTTGTATATCGAGTCTATGCTATCTTTATTCAGTCACCATACACCTTTATGCTCTTGTTCAAATGAAGTTGAAACCTGAGTCGGCCATTCCTCAGTTATCTTGACTTTGCATGTCGGCCATTCCCGGTATAGTTACTGGTTCGTGCACCTTATGTTCGAGTCCTTCCACATCATACAGATTTGCTGAGTACCTTGTGTTGGATGATGGGGGATGCCTTAATTCCCTCCTTCCAATGGATTTCATCCCATTGACTTCAGATCATTTATTCTGGGATTGGAATCTAGAGTCATTTTGAGTGCCTTGAGACTTGTAGTCATCAGTGGTAGGTTCTCTTGAAATCGACATTCTTTGGGAATACATCAATGTCCCCTGATCGATGGATTCTCTTAAGTGTTCGACCTCCACATTTATTCACACTTGTTAGTTTGCACTCTAGTACCTTGATTCCAATTTTCATTATCGGTGGGTGATCTCACGTCTATTAACGGTATACATTAATGATCGGTAATCAGATGATGGACTACTATGTTCGACCTCGACACCTCTATTCACATAGTAGGACATGTACTCGTAGCGTTTTGTGTAGAAGACTTTATAGATTGGTGGCATCTCTTATATGCTACCTCCTTGATCGTGCCAGTGTTCATGAGATTTCATCTCTCGTGACTTGATTCCAGTATATGTCAAACATTTCCAGCCACTATGGAGATCTTGATCTATTATATATCTTCAGCCATTATGGAGATCACGGTCCTTTGCATATCTTCATCATGGAGATTCTTATCTATGTATATTGTACGCGGTGATGACCACTTATGTGATATCTTGTATCATGCCTATTCATGGACATTGTACTGTTATGTATCCAGGACTTCTATATGTATTTGCAGTTATGTGTAGAGTTGTGTTATTGTACAATGATGATTGGGTGGCTGGTATTCCATTTGGGATCCTTCATCACTCCACTTCTGGGATGGACTTATAATGTATTTCGGCCATCGTATGACCCCTCTAACCTCACACATTAGGGGGCATCTATTATAGCTGATTTCACCACTCCAGGTGAATCACACGTTGTATTGCCTTCCCCTGTCCCGCTACAAACTCCTTAGACCCCTTAGACCTGTTACCACCTAAGTTGTACTTAATGGTTTTTTATCAAGTGAGCCTGGTGAACCGGACAGGGTTAACATGTTCGGACTTCAGAAGACCTTTGGAAGTACTTCTGGGAAGTGCTTGTTGTACTATATCACATGTTCATACCCCATGGGGGAATTGTAATAAATGTTCTAGCATGATAGTGTCTGTAAAAGACTCAGTCTCTTAGAATTTATTTGCCAATCCCATCAGCCCAGGGTGTTTTTTCCCTTGGTTATTATTGGTTGTTGAATAAACGACTGATAATTTCTAAGTTTTTCACTCCATACCTCCAAAGTTAGGGTGGTCGGCTTGGCATTTAGGCCTATTGAGGGTATTAGAGTCTATATGTCAATGTATAAGCATTCTAGACATCATGGTCGAGTCATATGAACATGTCTAAGTCCCCCTAGGTGTTTTTCAATTTTTTAATTTTTTTAATTTTTTCAGTGTTTTTTATTAAAATTTAATTTTTCCAAAACTTAGGCTATTTTTTAATAGTTTAATTGGAAAAATTGATTTTGTAATAAAAGTGGGCCAAATAATCAGTTTCATTCATGTAGGTGCTCATTTTCAAGCTAAGAGCACCATGTAAACCCATGGACCCACTATTTCCTAGTTTTGAGTGATTTTCCATCACTCAGGTTAGAAAGCCCCAAAAATCAATTATTGATTATTTTAATTAATAAATTGATGAATAATGGAGAAAATCCAAAATCATAGATTAGTGGATTCTCAGCCGATTTGGTTGAAATCAGTCAGATCTGAAGCAGATTGACTGGATCTGACAAATCCTTGACTGAAGGAGGTGATCAAATCAGATCCATAGTTGATATTCAACATCCTTTATGGGGAATTTCTCCCTCCCTCTCTCCTCAACACATTTTGGCTCATCTGGATGAGTTTTGGTGGATGCTTCAGTCAACAGGTTGAGGTGGCAGTCAGATCAGCTCTTCGATTGACAATTGCACTCAGTGAGACTCAGATCTGGCTCAGTTAGACACAGATCAGGCATTGATGGACTCTCCATCAGCATATTTGGTCTATCTCCTTGGAATTTGAGGCCCCCCTGGGCTGGATCTCCTTGTTTTTGTATATATCCAAGCATAAGCCTCCTCTTCCAGGAGTTAGAACTGGGATTGAGGTGCTGCTGCTATTGTATTATTGTAATTCTTCATTTGAAATAAAGAAAATCTTTGGAGGCTAGATTGTGTTGTGCCATTACATGTGTGGATGATTATTGCCATTATTTTACTAAGGTAACCTGTATCTGTATTCATTTTTTGCTAATTGCTTGTAGATCCGTTGTTAAGATTGATAATAGGATTATTATAATCTTGATAGGAAAGGTGCTTTTCAATAATTTTATTGACCATATCCTTCCTTTGCTGCATGATTAGAGATCTAGATTCAACATGTCCTATAAGCTTATATGCATGTTATTTTGAATCTCTGTGTATGTACTAATCGGATCTCACAAGTTTCTTGGCAAGTTCTTTGATTTTAGCTGAGCTACAGGTTCCTACATTGAAGAGGATGCTGATCTAGTTTGCTTCTTCACTCTCTTCAAAACCTTCCGAAGGCATAGTCCCTCAACATTCCACCTGAAATCTCCACTGTGGATCTTCAAGGAAACTGGCATTTCTCTCCTCCTCTTCCCCCCTCAAAATCAACATTTTTACCCGGTTACATTGTTAATAGCTTTGATTGTGCTTAGATATATCATCTTAAAATTAATTCCAACATATATCTATCTTATCAAATCCCATAGTCTAGATCTTGCAGTTAAAAAGTTTCATAAGCATTCTAGATCTAGCTTTAGGGAAATCGTCCTTTTTGCATGGAAATTTGAAGAAAACTTGTAGCTTGCATGCATTAGATTTAATTTTTCTATTATAAAAGATAAATCTAGCAATCAGTGCATATTTCATTGGCTGCACAAACAGAAATCCAAGATCCCAAGGAAAGCTTGCTTTCCTTGGTTCCTTTTTCACTTGTTTAGCTAGTTTTAACTCCATCTTTTTTGAGCTAAGGTAGGCTGATCCAAAGGTACTCTTAAAGTGATTTTGAGAATATTTTATTCTAAAATTCTTGTTGGGTTTTATCAGGTGTAACAGAAAATAAAGGAATCTGCTGTTCGGAAGTGTCTTCAGGAGCATTCAAATCCCCCCAGGGGTCTCCCATTTTACTAAAACCTTTGATTTCCGTACCTTGTAAGCTCTTGATTTCAATACATATAAGGATCAAGAGGAATTATATAAGTTCTCTTATATTGTAACCACTGTTAATAAAATTATTTTTTTGAATAGGCTCTTTCGAGCCCATTCCCCATCCCCCTGGGGGGATTTGCGTCGGTGTACTTTTTTGTTTCTTTTTGCTCATCTCTGTTTAAAATAGCATTGATCTAATCTACAGGGTAGTATAATTTATTTTATTATTAATTTCATATTCCATACTTTATATTTCAAAGTAATCTTAATACTTACCCCACGACTTCTCAATTGACCTGAAAGGGGAAAGAGATTCGTGATAGGACTAATTAGAAAACTAGAATTGTGTATCTGTTTTCTTTTTTTATCATTTGTTTTTCAGCTATTATAAAATTAACCCCTCCTCGATTCCTCTATTGAGATACACTTGGATCGAAAGAGGTTCCTGGAGGGTTTTCTTTTAAACAAGAACACCCAGTTTAAAACTTACTAAAATTGACAAGACTCCAGTGTGTATGCTCTGCACTTGGCTGCAGTTCGTCCGATCAGTAAAGCTATATCAAAAGAACTTGAGTGACTAGTATAATTAGGACACACTCTCCCAAATTAACAAACCAACAGGTTAAAATCCAACACCTAGATCGAACCATCACGGTGGAAAAATACCCAAAGGAAGCAGGAACTTCTGAAAAGTGACCTTGGGGCACCCATCTCTGCCACACCCTAATGGGTGTGTTATGAACAATAGCCCCAGAGACTCCGTTTCAGCCCACATATTCCTTACAGGTGGCCGTGAAGGTTTAGTTTTGGACATACTCCAAGTACTCTAGGGTATATCTTGAGTCCCCCCTTTGCCTAATTTTAATCAACTCACACTTCAATTTTAACTTAAAACATACCAAGAGGCAATCGCAAAACACTCACTCCAAGCACATGCCAGTACATTATTTCTATTTTTTGACTCCATTCTAAGGCACTAGTTATTTTCTTGTTATATATATATATATATATATATATACTGTGTCTCAGCATTGTACTTTCTTGTGTTCATCTTTTATATCTTGCCATATTTGATTATCTATAGTTAAATCTCAAACTCCTAAGTAACTCATTCAGTTTAACATCACAACACTAAGTAATTGTCCTTAGCAACTTAATAGGGTCTACCCCCCTTGGCTTCGTTAGGAGTTGAGCCTAAACGGAGGAGTCAAGAACAAGGTGACAGCCTTGACTCGATACTTGCCCCCAAGGACAAACCGAGTGGCTTGAAGATTTCTGCCACGTGACCCAGGTGTGTGAAAGGCGGCAACAGGACCATTTTTTGTCCTTTGATGTTTCCTTGACCATCCCTAAAAACATGTGAAAAATGATCATTAGAAGAATTTTGGGGTCTAAAATGGGCCTCCTAAGGAAAATAATAAAATAATAGTTAAAATAATAAAATAATATTGATTAATTTTGGAGGAAGAAAGAAAAAAACTACATTTTGTGTTCGTATTTTCGACATATCTCCCTGTGTTTTTACTCAAATTTCGATCAGGAGAGCTCATTGGATGCAGAATTTGATTCCATATCCAACGAGTACCCACACTGCATACTTTTTATGGACCTCGCTACCCCAAAAAAAAAAAATACCTGAAAAAACGTGATGATGATGTCATCATCACATTTTTTCAAGTATTTCTTGTTTTTGGGGTAGCAGGATCCGTCAAAAGTATGTAGTGTGGGTACTCGTTGGATGTGGAATCAAATTCCGCATCCAATGAGCTCTCCCGATCGAAATTTGAGTAAAAACACAATGAGATATGTCGAAAATACGAACTAAAAAAGTAGTTTTTTTTAATGATGAATATGTCAATTCAACCATTATGGTTGACCTATTTTATTGAAATTCTATTGGTTCTTGAATTCCAACTCACAAAAGCTTATTTTTACATGTTTTATTATAAGGCCCATTTTAGACCCCAAATTTCCTCTAATGACACGCGACTTTTAAACCTCTAATCGTGTATATACACGGGTTTGACCGCTAAAACCGCGTACATCGAGATGTGTACAAAATCCAAATCCTTTTGGAGTTTTCCTTGACATGGATCCGACTCACTTGAATCCTGGCCTTCCCTATGCCTTGAGATCGCTCAGATTCGGCATTTGATTACCCATTTGAAAATCTATATAAGGAACTCTATGGTACATTGAAGGAAAATGAGAGAATTGAAAGCAAAGAAACTATTGTCCATTGTTGTCGGAACTTATTCTTGAGTCTGCATCCCTTTGTCCCTTGGAGGACTTTTGTGTTCTTCCCAAGCTTGCCTTTTGTTTGTGAGCTTACTATCAAGAGATGGAGGATTGATGTGGTGGAGGCCCAAGTGGGGGATTCAGTTTCTCCAATTCGCAGATGTGCCGACAGAGTTTGTATCTATTGTAATCTATGATTTATATTAATAGAAATATTTTTTCCTGTCCAATATTGTGTGTTTGAATGAATATTTTATCCATGGGATTATGTCAAATGCTTATACATTATTGATTATATATGCTAGAATATATATAACACCATGAAATGTAGAATGCTTGTATTGTTTACTTGTTGTTGAGGAAGTAATTTATCAATTTAAGCTGAAGTTGGAAAGCTCAATGGGGATCTACTTCAACTGTCCAGAATAAGATACGAGGTCTGATCCTTTAGTGTTAGACATTTAATTTATATTTTGTATTGGAAAGGATTGATTTCTGGAGTTAAGATGTCTGTTGCGGTACCCCAAGCCATAGGAATTTCTCTTTGTAACAGAATTGGCAACTCTACTGGGGATTCCTAGTCATTTTGCCTTTGGGGATTTTTATCGGCACAATGGGCTTGATATTCTTGACTGGCTCTTTGTTTCTCCTTGTTTCTATGTTGCATTTTATAGTATGTTCATCCATGGACACTCCCCTTTATTGGTTTGACCCTTGGCCTGCTTTTAACCACTACCTTCTCTGTATATACAGGTTTTTGGCCAAAATTCACATACATACGCGGATTTTTGGCCAAAAGTCGCATATACACGCAGGTTTTTGGCCAAAATCAGTGTATACATGCAGGTTTTTGGCCAAAAGTCGCGTATATATGTAGTTGTTCTTTAAACAGTCACGTACATCCTCCCTTTTGGTGAGTTTGATGTTGCGGGAAGTTGATAGGTGGGTTGTGAGTGTGGTTGAGTCTTCCTTGGGTCTGATGTTTCCTGTTGGATGCTTATTTTGTGACCAGAGACCGCTTTTTCATGGATTATTCTTTGAAAGTAGTTTTAGTCATTTATCCTTTTTGTTTTTCCATTAGTGCATTACTCTTTTTTGCCTTGGTGTCTTGCTGGGCTTGTCTTTTATATTTGCTGCAGAGACTGAGAGTTTTAGATGACTTTTATTGCATTTTTCATTCTTTTATATTGAAAGATACAAAGTAGTTGCATCTTAGATATGGATTTGAGGAGGTACTTGCATTGGATTGCTTGGATGAGAGTTGTGTTTAGGATATCATATAGGAAGGATCGCATTGGCATTCGAAAAGGAATATATATTTATGCATCTCATGTAGTGGCATACCCTATTTTTCGTTTGACAAAGATTGCACTTAGCATTGTTTGTTATGGTGTGCATATTTATTTCACTGCTGATTCATAATGTCATTAGTTGCACGACCATTTCCCTTTGAGTAATTACATCCAATTAAAATCAACGCTTAATTAAAATGAGCTACAATCTTTTCTTTTATAGGGTGCACCAACAAGATTAGGTTTTAGGATCTTGGACTAGTTCATTGTAAGTCAATTCTCAAATACCACTAAAAAACAACATGTATGTGTCTGTCCAGGTGAGTGTGTGAAATCCTTGGTATAACCAGTGTTTCTCAGGATCCTCCTCTCAAAAGGGAGTTAAGCACAAAGCAGTGTGAGCGGTTATTGATTGGGATGAACCCTAGTCATAACTAAGTAGCACCGGAGATGTTTCCAGGATTGTATTCATATCTGGTGGCTCTTTAGATATTTGTAGGCTTTTCTACCCTTCCCATATGTTCAATCCCTCCTACGATTTTCCGCTTAGGCATTGATTATATTGAGGTGACCTTAGTTTCCTTACCTAGGATATCAAGGGGGTACTTTACAGGGGTTATTCTGCAGGTGTCCCGGCCAGGTAGAGGTCGAACAACATAGTCGCTTTATTTGTTGAAGCTTAGGGCCACTATAATTGGTTACATACCTTCGCTTGTAGTGTATGGGAGTTTCAAGCCTCTCCTAGGTGAGACATACCTGCTGCATTCGGGAGCTCATATATCCTTCCCTTGGTTTGCTTGTATTTTGGCTGTAGATTTTCTTAGGAGTATGCTCTTTGTACGCTAGTTGTCCTTTGGGATCGTGGTTGCTTGAGTATATTTATGCTCTCTTGATTTCAGGTCCTTTTATTTTCGGCATGCTTGGTATCCTATCACCCGTCCTTGGTCCTAGTACTAACCCTGGTGTCAGACTTTGGGGCATCACAACCCCTTACTGTGCTCATAGATTTGGGAATGGTCATATTCCATCCTCTACTCCATTTGTGGAGGATGTTTATTCCCTTTGCTCAGTCTTTACACCAATGGTCACCCTCATGGGGTTTGTGGTGGATGCGTGAACATTGGGTCCACACCTTACTTTTCATTTTATGTCCCATTGTTCACAGCATTGTTTCTTTTCGGTGCAGTTGTCATGATCATTCCTCCCTTAATCCTATAGTTTGGGTTCTTTATTGACTATTTTGGGTTGTTTTGGACTAATATGGTTGTCATGTACGGTCCAACATTTGTACACTCTCTTCGAGGTTTTGACCCATTCATGCCTATCACAGGTATTATGTCTGAACTCGCATATACGTTAGTATTTCACATCCGCTTGCACTTATGCATTGCCTTATGACCATTCCATCTTATCCTTAGGTACGAACCCATTCCATGGTATCATAGAACCTTCATGCTACTGTTAGAAGTGGTACTATGTGAATGGTAGAGCTTCTCTATACATGGGTGCCCTAGTTAGCTCCCTTTTGCATTTGGTACCCATGCTGTGAGTCCTCTCTTAGGTCCAGGAGTCCCTTTTAGTCCTGTCGTGTCCTTGAGCAAGAGCTTCATACTCCTCTTGAACTTTATGCTGGCCATTTCCTCGGGACTCCCTTATGTCAATTTGTAATTGCATTATCATGAGCTTTCCCTACCTCATTGAGCCTTATGCCGACTTCCCTGACTTTGAGTATCAGCTATATAGCCCGAGCTTGTCTCATGTCTAGCCATGCAAAGCCATTTTATATATCCTTTGCAACTTGATTCCCGTTTTACCAGGAGGGGATTTTCCCCTGAGTGTCACTATCCTACACATGTATCCTTGCATTGAGCATAGGTATGTTCCACTCCTTTGAACTAGTTTGTTTTCCCCTATGACACTCGTCTCCTCCTAGTCTGTAACTATAAAGTCATTTTATTATTTTTCAACCTTTTTAAATATTTGAAAAAGTCCAAAAAAATCAAAAAACCAAAAAGCTAGACAAGGAAAGATGTTATCTTTGGCAGCTATCGAGTCGTGTCACCTTCGAACAAAGCATTGTATATCACATCCATTGGTTCGGTTTATAGTTTGACTTTAGGAGCTATACAAATTTATGTGAGTTTATCGCCATCGACTGGTTAAGCTTCCAGTCGCCATGGAGCCTATGTCGATGCCTCCTGTGTCGCAGAGATGTCGCAGTTTGTATATCGAGTCTATGCTGCCTTTATTTAGTCACCATATGCCGTTATGCTCTTGTTCAAAGGAAGTTGAAACCTGAGTCGGCCATCCCTCAATTATCTTGACTTTGCATGTCGACCATTCCTGGTATAGTTACTGGTTCTGCACCTTATGATCAAGTCCTTCCACATCATACAACTTTGCAGAGTACCTCGTGTTGGATGATGGGGGATGCCTTAATTCCCTCCTTCTAGCGGATTCCATCCCATCCACTTCAGATCATTTATTCTGGGATTGGAATCTAGAGTCATTTTGAGTGCCTTGAGATTTGCAGTCATCAGTGGCAGGTTCTCTTACCATCGACAGTCTTTGGGAATACATCAATGTCCCCTAATCGATGGATTCTCTCAAGTGTTCGACCTCAAAACATTTATTCACACTTGTTAGTTTTCACTCTAATACCGTGATTCCCATTTTCATTATCGATGGGTGATCTCGTGTCTATTAATGGTATACATTAATGACCGGTAATCAGACGATGGACTACTATGTTCGACCTCGACACCTCTATTCACATAGTAGTACATGTACTCGTAGCGGTTTGTGTAGAAGACTTTGTAGATTGGTGGCATCTCTTATATGCTACCTCCTTGATCGTGCCAGTGTTCATGAGATTTCAGCTCTCATGACTTGATTCCAGTATATGTCATACATTTCCAGCCACTATGGAGATCTTGATCTGTTAGATATCTTCACCCATTATGGAGATCATGGTCCTTTGTATATATTCATCATGGAGATTCTGATCTATGTATATTTTACGTGGCGATGACCACTTATGTGATATCTTGTATCATGCCTATTCATGGCCATTGTTCTCTTATGTATCCAGGACTGCTATATGTATTTGCAGTTATGTGCAGAGTTGTATTATTTTACTATGTTGATTGGGTGGCTGGTCTTCGATTTGGGATCCTTCATCACTCCACTTCTAGGATGTACTTATAATGTATTTCGGCCATCATATGACCCCTCTGACCTCACACATTAGGGGGCATCTGTTATAGCTGATTTCACCACTCTAGGTGAATCACACATTGTATGGCCTTCCCCTGTCCCATTGCAGACTCCTTAGACCCCTTGGACCATTTTTTGTCCTTTGATGTTTCCTTGACCATCCCTAAAAACATGTGAAAAATGATACATGCGACTTTTAAACCTCTAATCGCATATATACACGGGTTTGACCACTAAAACCACGTACATCGGGATGTGTACAAAATCCAAATCCTTTTGGAGTTTTCCTTGACATGGATCTAACTCACTTGACTCCTGGCCTTCCCTATGCCTTGAGATCGCTCAGATTCAACCTTTCATTACCCCTTTGAAAAGCTATATAAGGAACTCTATGGTACATTGAAGGCATATGAGAGAATTGAGAGAAAAGAAACTATAGTCCATTGTTTTCAAAAATTATGCTTGAGTCTGCATCCCTTTGTCCCTTGGAGCACTTTTGTGTTCTTCCCAAGATTGCCTTTTTCTTGTGAGGTTGCTATCAAGAGATGGAGGATAGAGGTGGTGGAGGCCCAAGTGGGGGATTCAGTTTCTCCGATTCGCAGACGTGCTGATAGAGGTTGTATCTATTGCAATCTCTAATTTATATTAATAGAAATATCTTTTCCTGTCCAATAATGTGTGTTTGAATGAATTTTTTATCCATGGGATTATGTCAAATGCTTATGCATTATTAATTATATATGCTAAAATAGATCCAACACCATGAGATATAGAATGCTTGTATTGTTTACTTGTTGTTGAGGAAGTAATTTATCAATTCAAGCCGAAGTTGGAAAGCTCAACGAGGATCTACTTCAACCGTCCAGAATAAGGTATGAGGTCTAAACCTTTAGTGTTAGACATTTAATTTCTATTGCGTATTGGAAAGGATTGATTTCTGGAGTCAAGATGTCTGTTGTGGTACCCCAAGCCATAGGAATTTCTCTCTGTAACAGAAGTACGCACACTTTTTCTTAAAGGGATCTCCGAGGACTTATTAGAAAGCCTTAATTTAATGGAAGCTGGCGATATTTCTCATAAAAATTTTGCAAAAATCGGTGATATGTGTAAAAATTATTCTAGAAGTAGGGGGGAAGTTGCGAAATTTTTTTGAGAGCCTTTTAGTAGAAATGTAAGAGGAAACATTCCTAGTTCAGGTGGAGTTAGAATAGTAGAGTTAGGAAAACTATTGGAGAATTTCAAAACTGATATCATAGGAGCAATGGGTTCTCAACTAGATGCTTTACAGGCCAAGAAAAGGAAGGATGAAGAATGAGCAATAATGAGCATGTTTTGTCCAATATGTAGGACCAAACATCCCCAAAGGGAATTTCCATTAAACAACATCTCTGTATGTCACATCTATATAGAAGAGCATCCAACAGATAACTACCCATCTTTTCATGGGTTGCAAGCCATCTATAAGAGTGGTGGATGTAGCTGAAACATCTAGGAGGCCTTATTGGAAACCTATAGACCAACCAGCATATCAAAACTTTCCACCACGGCCTCCACTATATTATCCTCCATATCAACCACCTCAACAATGGAACAATTCAAGTTGGCAAAATTGGACACCCTAGTACCCCCCTCCTCAATTTACACAATAGCAGTATTGGTCACAAGGGTGGAGAGGAAAACCATATCCTCATTCACAACCTATCCCTGCACCTAATCATCCTTATCCTCAGCATCAAAAAAAAATTCAACAAATTTCAACTGGATTTGTACCTCTGGTTCCTTTTATCACACAACAACCTCATCATTTTCAGAACGCAAATCCTCCTTGACCGACATTATTACCTACACAACCAATCCCTAACACTAATAATAAACCAAATCAAGCTCTTAATAGAACTGAGTTGCAAACTCTCCCATCGTATCTTATTTAGACTGTACCAGTACATGAAATTCAATTACGATCCGGAAGAGTTGTGAATGATAAACCCAAGTCATCAGTCATCATTCATGAAGAAAAAAAAGAAGAAAAGGATTCAAATGAACCCATGAATGATGCTAGTTTGGAAGATGTGAACATTTTGAAGGTTCTAGTACACACCCATCCTCCGCAAGAAACTATTCAGGAGAAAAGAGTTCCTCCATTTCCGGAAAGACTGGTGATAGAAAAACCTGTAGTTGATCCAGAGTATAACATTTTGAATGAATTAAAGAATATTTGTATCAAAATCCCTCAATTACAAGCTATCAAAGACATACCAATATATTGAAAGGTAATAAAGGATATATGTATTAAACGCTCACAGAAGAAGCAAAAGGACCCTCTCACAATTCATGTTATAGGAGAGATGTCTAAACGTATGATAGATCAGTCTTGGATTGCAAAAATATACCAATGCAGGAGCCTTAGTAGTGACTGTAATTATAAACAAAATCGCCATAGAAAATACATTAATCGATTTAGGATTTGCCATCAACATGATGACCACCGTAGTTTTAGAAGTTTTATAGTTTGGACAATTTCTCCGACCTACCCCTTCCATCCTAGAACTAGCAGACCGTACTATGGTAAAACCTGTTGGACTCCTGGATGACATTGTCGTATTAGTAGCCTCATGGGAATACCTTGTCAAATTTATGGTCATAGAATCAAAGGATCCTTCTAAAGGGAATCCTATTATCTTGGGAATACCATGGTTAGCTACTGCAAATGATTTTATAGGATGTATGGATGGAGAGATGACTATTTCCAATGGGTTGTCTACACAGAAACTTATTTTATACCCCCCAGCACAACCAATAACTGAAAATTCATGGTGATTAAATTGTTCTTTTGGGGATGAGAACTTTGATGGCCTCTCCCTTCCTAGTGATTTCTACTGGGAACTTCAACAGCATACCACTAAGAATGTATTAAATTAGTTTGTTTCTTCAACAACTTGTACAGATTTTCCTCAGTATTTTGCTCAATTTTATCAGATTTTTGGAGACGAGTTTCAAGAGAATATGAATCTCTCAATGTTTATGAAGACACCTTGTGTCTTCATGATTGAATATCATACATGACCCTATACCATACCCTGTCATATTGGCCCTAAAAATTTCTACATATAAACGTAGGATTAAGTGAAAACCAATAGGAACAACTGCTTAAAGTTCTTAAAAAATAAGCTGGAGAATTTGCATGGGAATACACCGATATGAAGGGTATACACCTTGACACCTGTATTTGCCATATTTATATGGATCCAAACATGTCACCTGTAAGGAAGCCACATAGGAGGATGAACCCTGCACTAAAGGATATAGTAAAAGAAGAATTACAAAAACTCCTCACTACTAGTTTCATCTATCCTATCTCCGATAGTAAATGGGTGTCTCCTTTAGTAGTAGTCCTAAATAAAGTCACAAGGAAATGGCGCATTTGTGTTGATTTTAGGGAGCTAAACAAAACTACACTTAAAGACTACTTTCCTTTATCTTTTATTGATCAAGTGTTAGATACCCTATCAGGTAAACAATATTTTTCCTTTCTTGATGGATATAGTTGTTACAACCGTATTTTAATAAAACCAGAAGATAAATACAAGACCACTTTTACATGCCCTTGGGGAGCATATTCCTATCGAGTTTTTCGATTTGGCCTATGCAATGCACCTGCCACTTTTTAGTGAGCAGTATTAAAAATATTTTCTGATCTTATACATGACTATGTGGAGGTATACATGGATGCTTTTACAGCCTATGGTAATAATTTTTAAGAATCCCTTGACAATATTGAGAAGGTCTTGATCTGATGTCAAGAAACAAATTTATCCCCCAGTCATGAAAAATGTAAAATGTTACTAACAGAAGGTATAGTTTTAGGACACCATGTTTCCTCCCAAGGAATTAAGGTAGATCTTGCAAAGATCGAAGTAATTGTTGGCCTTCCCTCTCCCAAACCTCAGAAAGAGGTAAGAATATTTCTTGGTCATGCAGGCTATTACCGTCGTTTTATTAAAAATTTCACTAAAATAGTTGCACCAATGTTTAAATTACTTACAAAGGATGTAGAGTTCTAGTGGACAGAATCTTGTCAAAATGATTTTCAAATTCTAAAACCTAAACTATCGGTGGCACGAATACTCATGGGTTCCGATTGGTCCCTTCCTTTCCATATATCCACCAATGCCTCTGATACGGCCATATGAGGGGTCCTCGGCCAAAAATAAGGAAAAGCACCTTATGCCATTTATTTTATTAGCAAGAATTTGACTCCTGCCGAACTTAAGAATTTGACTCCTGTCGAACTTAATTACACTGTTATTGAAAAATAAATTTTGGTAGTAGTTTATTCTATTAATAATTTTTTCCATTAGATTACAGGTTACAAAGTTTTTGTGCATATCAATCACTCTTCCATTATATTTCTAATGAATAAGCAAATTACCAATGGTAGAGTGACTCGGTGGCTTCTATATTACAAGAATTTAACATCACCATCATTAATCGACCTGGTAAAGAAATCTAGTAGCATATTTCCTTTCCCGTATTCAACATGAAGATGGTAGTAAACCTGTTGAAGACACTTTTCCTAATGAACATCTATCTGTTGTATCTGTTCAAACCCCTTGGTTTGCAAAGATTTCCAATTATTTAGCAACTGGGAAAATACCAAACCATTTGTCCCCACATGAGAAGCGTCATATTATAGTACAGAGTTCCAATTATTCTTAGGTTGATAACGATCTCTTATGCACTGGTCCAGATCTTATTATTCTATGATGCATGCGAGAGGATGAAATGACACACATCTTCCATGCATACCATCATGGACCATGTGGAGGACATTTTTCTGATAAGAGGATTGCATACAAAGTATTACATTCTATTTATTATTGGCCAAGCATTTTTAAGGATGATACCAAATATGTCAAAGGATGCGATAGTTTCCAAAGAATGGGTATACCTACATCATGTGATCAGATGCCCCTACAACCCCAAGTCCTGATTGAACCCTTTAAGAAATGGGATCTTGATTTTGTAGGACCAATTTCTCCCATGTCTCGTAAAAAGAAATATATCCTAGTTTGCACGGACTATGTCACCAAATGTGTAGAATCTAAAGCTTTGTTCAGGGTCACGAAGAAATCAGTGGTATAATTCATATATGAAGAAATATTCACCCGGTTTGGTGTACCTAGAGAAATTTTCATAGATCAAGGTACTCAATTTACTTCTTAATGAAAGAACTTACTACGAAATATGGAAATCGGACATTGCAAATCTTCACCTTATCACCCTCAAGCTAATGGTCAGGTACAATCAACCAATAAATTATTAGAAGCCATTTTAACCAAAACCATTCACTTACATCATAAAGATTTGGTAGATAGACTCCCATATGATTTATGGGCCTATAGGATAACATGGAGAAACACTACCGGACATACCCCCTATGAGTTAGTGTATGGAAAACAAGTCCTTTTACCTATTGAATTTAAAGTTAAAACCTTTCATATGGCAGCACATTTAGGCATGGATTTGGATGAAGCACAGAAACAATGAATATTACAGATTAATGAGTTAGACGAGATCAGACAAGATGCACTCCAAAGAACCATGCTAATACATAATCAACGGAAGACATGGCATGAATTAAGCAAAAACAATTTCATACTAGAGATTGGGAACTACTATTCGACTCACGGTTTAAAATTTTCAGAGGAAAGTTAACTACCCGTTGGATGGGCCCATACGAAGTAGCTACGGCTTTTGACAATGGGTCAATAAAAATTAAAACAATTGATGGTTCATAAGTTTTCTTTGTAGAAAATGGACATAGACTCAGACTTTATCACCAACTGACATCTAAACAGGATTTTATACATAATGTTTTGCAGCAGAATGAAATGGAATTCGTCAGAGGGGAAGCTATTCCTCCTCCTCCTAATCCTTAAAAAGTATTGTGGCTTATCATCACTTGTATATATGTAAATATGTGTGTTCTTTGAGTAAATAAGAGTCATTTATAATAGATTGTTTACAAGGGACTCTTTTTCTTTTTATTATATATGTCTTCATGAATAAATTGAATCATCTAACAAGTGGTTTTGTAGTTTGATTACAAGTATTCTATCTCTATAAGAAGCTCATGGAGTATTACTTGGAAAAGGAAAGTATGTTAAAACACTCATCGGGTATCTTAACCTTTCTTGGGGTACTTTTGAAATTTGCATCTTATAGTGAAAATTAAAACAATTATTACAATCCTCTGTATATCATTCTTAACCAACTCTTCTATGATTCATACGGTTTTTAGTATTTTGATTCAGATATGTATTTTGAACAGTTGCTTGACAGACCTACCTTCATTATCATATTTTTCACACTCTCATTTTACACCTAGATTACTAGTTCATCCTATGCTTGTTATCAAAACTTGTCTCTCATGTATTTTGGTGATAATTCGAGAATAAGTGGAATTTTTTTCTAAGGGGAACATTAATTTTCTTTTATGAAGAAGAGGGACTGTAAGGTTAAAGAACAACTTTAATTTATTCTCTTTTGACATTATTTATGGTTAAGCCCATTATGAAATTACTTATTAGTTTATTTTACAAAAATTGAATTATCTATTTAGCAAGACTTAACACGCTCTAGTACCAATCAAATTCCACATATTTAATATCATTATACAAGGAAAACCCGTCGGGGTACTAAACAGGCCTGCTGGCAGCGGGTCGATGCTAAGTAAAAGCTTAAAAAATGGAAGCTCGATAAATGAAAGTAAACTCGTCGGGGTACTGAACAGGCTCGCTGACAACGGGACTATGCTTGCATAGTACCAAGGTAAACCCGTTAGGGTACTGAACATGCCTACTGGAAACAGTGAAATACTTGGTAAAAGATATCTGGTTAATGCACTACTATGAACATAGTTCATAAAACAATGATAATATAAAGAATTTTTTTTTAGAATTTACAAATAAACATATCACGGCCAATTTTTTATAATGTCGTTTAGGAATGCCTGTAAGTTGGGATTTTCCCTGGCCGTCTAATTCAACAAATACCTAATATTTCATTATCCTAGAAATGGGACCCATAGTTGTCAATCTCACATACTCTGGGGTAAACTTAAATATTTTGTGATGACAAGATATCTTAAAATAAGGCATAGCTGACTAGGTTTTCCCATGGTATTCTTTTGGTTATATTATTATCATTCAAGCGGTATTTCTAAGCATTGTTATATTTTTCATCAATATACATATCTGAATCATTTCCATTTACTAATTAGTTTTTCTTTTTCTTACAAAATAATAAACAGCATGATAGAACTCTTTAATTCTTATTTTCTGGAATAGTCAATTCTTCTCTATTATATGGCTTGAGGACATTCCATATCTTTGGTTTGGAGAAAGGATTGGAAAAAATTAGACTGTTTTTTATTTTTCATTATTTCTGATAGACCTATTTATCTCTAACAAATGATAAGTGTCTTCAGGATAATATAAGCAGTGGAACTTGGCTATATCATGAAGCATATTTTTACAGCAAAATCAATATGGAGAGCTATATGAAGGTCCAAATGAAATACCAAATGACGATCTAAATAAAACATTGTGATCTCATAGCACTTATGATTAAAATTTGCTAACCAAATTTTGTTTTCTTTGGCAAATAATTTTTTACCTCCATGTGGATGCTTAGAAATTTTTCTTATCATTTCATTATTGACAACCGTATCCCTTTACCCAATCATGCATGTAAACTAGTCAAATGACCAATTTGCTTGTTAATCAATCTTATTGTAAATGCGATTTATGCCTTCATGTCATACGTTCAACCTGTCCAAAGTTTTACTTTGGACATGGTTGAATTAATTTTAAAACCTTATGAACTTACTCCTTTATGTATATGCCCGTTGCTGGAAGTTTTACTTTGGACATGGTTGAATTAATTTTAAAACCTTATGAACTTACTCATTTATGTATATGCCCGTTGTTGGATCACGTCTAAAAATTTTCTATGACAGTGTGATCTGTTATCTTTCTTTTTGCTCACTGGGACCTGGCATTTCTTCGGTTTGGGGGAATGTTGATCCTAGATTTGTTATCATTTTTTGCAGTTAAATTACTCATTTAAACATATGTTTTATTATATTTTTTCATATTTTATGTCACGAAGATCACTATTCAGCCCAGGTATGAATATATTTAAGGTTGATATAAAAGCCATTTATTATTATCATTTTATGATTTTATTGATTAAAACTAACATTGTTGAAACACATTTGATATATTAATTGATATGTACATTTGTTTGTAGGTTATGTAATATTTTTGGATGAATTAAAAATAAACACGCATTCAACTAGCCATGTGCACAGCACGTCCAACTCATCATCAAGCTCACTATGTGAAACTCGTTGGTAGGTTTCCAAGCATTTAAATGTTGTTTTTGTAGACCATAGTCCTTAAGCACACTAGAAAATAGACATCGCATTCATCCTTGATCTGTGCCCAGCATATCCATCTCATGGTCCAGCTCGTTGTTCAGATTTCCATCTAGATCGTTAAATAGACTACGTGCTATTGATAACCGATTCCAGGCATTAAAATATTGAAACTGTTCTGCAAACGACCTGCTGTACACGCGTTCGGATGATGAAGAATCCCACTTCTAGATGATCCGTTAGCCTCCAGCCTCCTTTATTGACACCTCACCAATAGTCCATGCATTGGGTTGATGCATTAGCCCGCATTCTAGAAGATTCGCTCGTGCGCTCTCGTCTGTCGAACACTAGTCCACCTGCTATGCTAAAGAAGGATCCATGCGCCACATCACGCACACTAAAGGGAATCATTTGCGCTGAAGTGGGTGCTTGTGCGTTACACCTCCCAATGAAGAGAGTCAACGCGCGCTGAAGAAGGAATATGTTGTGCATTGGAGTTTTATTAGTTAGGATCCTTTATGGATTGACTAAATTTAGAGAGCAGTCGACCACTAAAGGGTCGACTTGCTTATCCCTGTAAACATTGTATATAAACACATCCTTGTGCAGAGTTAAGGAGTTGATCATTTCATTTGTTAGACAGTCGTTTTTTAAGAGAAGAATTATGTAACTCTATTCCATCGTCTTAATAAAGAGTTGTATGCTTTGTTGCTTATGATTGCGTTTAAGTAAGCGTTAGCCAAACATCACCCCTGATTGCTAAGAGGGCCTCTCATCAACCAGAGGTTCATTCTTTTGTGTAATTTTTCTCTTTTCTTTTTGTTATAGCTAGTTTAGTTTATTTTCATTAGATTACTATTATTTCCTGTAATGTACTTTATTTCTGAAATTAGATAGCTAGTTGCGTGCATAGTTTGTTTTAATTTTCTTTCGGTCATTTTATTTTCCGCATTATTGTTCAGTTTATTTGTAAGTAGATAGAATAGATTGATTTTAAATAGATTTAGTTCTATTTATTTCCTTTCTGTTATAAGTTATGGAATTTGAATTTCAGTGTATTTATTAACATACAATGATTTCTTTCTATTCATGAATTTGTTTAAGTTTATTTCACTATCAAATTTGCTTAATAAGTAGGTTTATTTATTTTCTTTATGCATTATATTTACATTTGCATGAATTCAGCTTAAGATTAGACTATTTAGGTTAATTTCTGTCATTTTAATTGTGCAGACAGTCATTTGGATAGCCTGCTTAAACTGTCATTCAGCCACCCCTTTCAGACCTACAGTTAAGTCTGTTATTCAGTCCATAGTTTCGTTTTTAGTGTTTTTAATGTGTTTCGAAATTGTTTGAAGTTCTGTTTCTTTAGTATTTGAAGTATGCTTTAATTGAGATAGTTAGATGGTGGTTCTATTTAACATTAAAGTTAACATTGGATTGTTTTAGGTTAATTATTAAAAGTTACCTTACTTCTTTTCACCTTCAATATGTGTTAAGCTATTTTATGTTTTGTTTCTTGATTTTCTTTTGATTTCTTTTTAATGTTGTATTGTTTCGTGTTCATGTCTTTGGATTGATTTATCCGTTTGCATGTAAAATTCAGTATTATATGTGTTATCCTTAGTATTTTTCAAGTTATTCATTTTTCATTGTGTGATTACTGAAAGAGACTTGTAGGACAAAATTCAAACATATCCCTATGAAGTTTTCTACTTGTTTCTTTTTATTTAGTTTTCTTTATTAATTTTTCTGCTTGTTTCTTTTTACTTAGTTTTCTTTATTAAGTTTTCTACTTGCTTCTTTTATTAAGTTTTCTACTTGCTTATTAGTTAGGTATTCCTTGCATCTTAGTTTCCTATTTGAAAAGTTAGTTTTTGATAGTATCATTTTCAATTTAAAGTTATAAAATAAATTGTCAATTATTTAGTTTAATATTTTTTCGGTTTAATTACCTTAATAATTGAGTTATTAGGAGTTTGACTCGGTTTTTCATTTTGAAATATCTTTCAATATTTTGTTTGTTAAAATATTTCCACGACGCCATAGGAGCCCCTCTACCTTTGCATATATTTTGTGTCAACTCTAAGCATACTAACCCCGGTAGATAATTAAATATTAGGTTAATTAATCTAGACATTATAACACCCAAACATGCATCCATCAAAACCACATTTATCACCATTCATCTCCATTATTAAGTCGTGGAATCATATGTGCCATTTCACATATGATGATAAATGTGCACTATTAACTATTTAAAGAAACGCATTACAAACTACAGAGTCACTTTACAAACACAAACGAAAATACCATTAAGCGTTATTTAAAAACAAAAATCCATTTCATAGAAAATGGTAAGCCAAACACACAGAGCCGAGTCTCTTTTAACCAAGTCACATAATTAAAATTACAAATTATAGAGCCATGCAAATTATTTACACCGTCGTATTTACATAATGCCCAAAATTATTCGAATAAACCCCAACATCCAACAAAACAATGAATAGCTTAAAACATACATCTCCTAGACAAGGTTTCAAAACCCTTTGGTAAAACATAGTAAGTGCAATGTATGGGTACAGGACCATTTCCATTTGCGGTACTTACCAGGAATGGTCATGTAGGAAACCCAATAAGCTCTTCCTTCCCAAAATGCAAAGTACCCACGCTCTTCTCACCTGCACAAGGAAAATGAAATTGGATCAGAAGTATACAAATCAACTGTAAACCAAACAAAAAACACAAAGGTACAATCATACTAACAGTGCATATCTGCCAACGATCTCAATGTAGTCTCGTTGCGCTGCATGGATGCGCATCTCACTCCCGGAGCATGAGAACCCCCTCCAAAACAAAACACAGATGGAATAAATGCCTTCAAATGCCTAACAAAATGCATACAGAAAGAAGGCTACGAATACCAAGGTGCATTCATTGCGCCAACCTAGTCGCCACCTCCATAAAATTTTAAACCCATAAGTCTATAGTGTGGTTTCACACTTCTTACCTCCACATTAAAACCCATCACCATAGTTTTTAAAACCCTTTCATAATGTGAATTGATAGGATTTAGCCATAAATTCAATGGCATAACATATGCCATAACATAAAACCCTCCACTTCAAAGATTAGGCATAAAAGCTTTATAAACAAGGGTTTATACCTTCACCTCCATATTTGTTACATACATGTTTTCATATATATTATAACCCCTTTTTACCATAGATATAAGGTATACTCTAGGCTTAGGACCCTTTGTCCTCTTTTATCTTTTGAGAATAGGAATAACGTTGTTTAGCTTCAATATCCATAGATGTTAGGACTCAGTTATGTTATGTCTGCAACCATGGGTTCTTAAGTGAAGTCACCAGTAGAAGAATATAAATATCTACATTATTTCATGATGAACTAAGTAAAAACTGTAGCATAGGAGCCTTACATTTCTAAGTGGACCTTTAAGGGACATAACCCCACCACTCCACCCCTTCACATACATAGGTAATTCAGAACTTTCATAATGAACAATAAACAAATTAAATACACATCAAACAAAATTAAGACATAAAACAAAAGTAATTATCGATGATGACAATAATTAAGATAGACAGGAAAAGTAATTTTATGAGCGCATCGAACTATAACAGTAATATGTAGACAAAATCATCATACAGGAATAACACATAAGGAAAGCATCATACATAACTTAGGTTTAGTTCTTCAAACAAGTTTTTATTCCGCAGTAGAAATGAAGATGTCCTTAAGATCTAGTAGTTTTTTATCCTACAATTTTTTTATTTTTTTATGGATTTTAAAGACATTACAACCAATATAATTGGGAAGTGCACCAATGTATTTTTTCAAAGTATGTGAAGCATCTAAAGGAACATTCAATTCAAGATCCTTCTTGCTAAATTCTTCTATGAAACTTTGAACATTCTGACCTTTTTTAACCTCAAATTTTTCCATTCCATCGTAGCTTTTTGAATGTAACCCGTAAAGTTAATTTCTCAAAGCATAAGTAAATTTAGACCAAGAGGATAAATATTTACAAGTGTGATTTATACCTTTTTGAAACTTTCTCTTCTACCAAATAAAAGCGGTACCAGATAATCAAAGAGATGCCAATTGCACCTTCACCTCTTATTCTTCATTTTGTTTCACATGACAATAAGACGTGATATATCTCATGCAATTGTTCAATTTCTCTACATTTGATTCTCCGTTGAACATTGCAAGTCGAACTTCACATTCAACTTTATCAACGGATTCTTAAAATCTCACTTTATACAACAACTGGACTGGTGAGAGGAGGAGGAAGAAAAATAACTCAAACTAGAGGAAGGAGATGGACATTGAGGAGGATTTTTCCATCTTTTTGATTCACTAAATCTATGTATTTTTTTTTCATCGTCCTCTTGTCATAATCTGCAAATAATTTCTCCACTCAATTTTCCATCTGGTAAAAATATTTGTGAAGTTTTTTTCAAGAATGGTGTGGAATTATTCCTCTGACATATTCTTCCTATGTCAAACATGACCAATATCAGGATCATAAGGTACTAGTTCACCTTTTCCTTTCTTGAATTTTCTTTGGTTAACATTCATACTCCCATCCCAAAAGTCATAGATCTTTTCTGTTATACCATATGATCAGGATCTTTTAATTCTTTGAAATTATCATGGTTTTGTTAATTAAAAGAGAATGAATGGATAAAAGGAGGAAACACATATAAAAAGAGGCATGCACCATGAAACACACAAAAAATCAATTCGATAACGGAGTTCATCCGAAGGGACTACATCTCCGAAACTGCTTCTCAAATGGAAAGGTCAGTTTATAATCTCATCAAATCCATATCATAAAGATGGTGAAAAACAAGCACAAACATGCCCACCTTCAGCTTCCATGAGCTACAACATTCCCCTTCTTCTCACAGGACAAAAAACATAAAATAAGAATCTTCCATAAACTCTCTAACTCCACAAAACCATCTCCCTCAAGTTCTCTCCAACATGTGGATTTATCCACCAATAAAAATCGATGACCCCCAAAAAGTGAGTCCCTAAACATGTAGATTTATTCAAAAGCTAGACCATAATACCACAATGGAAAGTGGGGGGGATTGGAAGGTTTCGCATGAGCCATACTTATCCCATTCGTTGGGATCCATTTAGTTCTTGGTTACAACCATTTTATAAATGCATAACCCTATTGGTTACAAACATATTCTTAAATTATGTGTTTGGATTTTACATGGCATATAGTTGCGACTTAATAGTTTGTTGTATACCAACCAAATTTTGGTTATGCAACTATTCCTTTTATTTATAAAAACCAACACATAACGTAATACACCACTTTTTGGGGATATCCCCCTTTGTGGCAACCACTTCTAATCATTTCTAGAAACAAACAAAATGTGGTAACAACAATTTGTTACAGTTGGAAATAATGCAACGATCCCTCCTAACATTCTTTACAATACTTTATTAATGCTTCATGTGGATTTGACTGATAAGTGCAGTCTTCATAGGGATCTATGGAATCTGTCCCAAAACAAGTATCATAGTGAATTCTAGGGCTATATCTAGATATATAGTATTAATTCTTGTTATATGGTTTCATGCCACTCAAAAGTCAGATGTAATCCTCTTGAATGTTGCTAAGGAAACTCTTCAAACTCAAACAATTCTCTTGAATGCTGCTAAGGGAACTCTTTAAATTCTTTAAAAGATGAAATAGTATTTTGACCCAGATGTATATTTTTTTGGATGAAACAAACATTTCCTCTTAATCGCAAGTTCTTTTCTCCATATTATGTTCACCTTTTGGCTTGTCACTTCTTTTAACTGTACATTTATTTCCTTTTATAGCCTGTTTTCCTATTATTCCTTATTCTATCCAGCCACGATGGCCCAATGGAATGCATTGGTCTTAATTGGAATTCTCAGAATGCATTTGTTTATGTATAACTCAATGTTGTTGTGTTTCAAGTACATAATTTGATATGTACCATTGAACCAATCCATGCAAAGAGACATATGCAACGTGTCATTATTTATTGGGCCACTTGGTGGAATATAATTGGTCCACGTTAGTGTCGTGTGTGTGCAGACTCGAATAACAAGAAGAAGCCACACCACATGTCACCCTATAAGCCTTCCATGTCAATGTTGTGCATACCACGTGGCACATATTTTCCCAAGTTCTGCACATGAAATACATGTTTTGCCAAATTTTCATAATGTGATAATTCACTTATATGCACTCCGATTAAGGTGTCATTTAAGTTGTTGGGTTCATCTCGACGAGATATTTGCCACACCACATATCACCCTATGAGCTTTCCATGTCAATGTTGTGCATGCCACATGGCACCTTTTTTCCCAAGTTTTGCACATGAAATAGATGTTTTGCCAAAATTTCATAACGCGATAATTCACTTATACGGACTATGATTGAGGCATCTTTCAAGTCATTGGGTTTTTCTCGACGATCTCTTCACAACCATTCCAATCTTGATGAGATTTTTTTAGTTTAAAATTTAACCCTTTCAGATCCTCCCGGATCATCAACTTTCTCAATGTTTTCTTGGAATTTATATTTTTTCTTTTTCAGAGTTAGAAAAAATATATTCATTGGTGATTTGTGGTAACTACCTCATAGTTTGGGTAACCATCCATATGCATGTAAAGATCATGCAAAAGAATTATGAAATTGTTCACAACTATTATGGTGCAAAATATAGTGTTCCTGCAAGATGGACAAAGCAATGATAAGAAACGTTTTCAACATCTTTTAATGAATGTTAGAGATGAAATACCCATTATACAATATTGGATATTGTTAATGAAATGCATAAATACTTCTTTGGGTTGTTCCAAACAAGAGTCATTTGACAATACTAACATTTGTTTGTGACTAATGATGATGTTTGTAGTCATAATAAACATTGTTTAAGATCCCTACATCACCTTCTAGCATATAGTGCTTTTGTGAACGTAAGGAATTATTATTTTGGTTCAAATGAGGAATGATTGGAGTTTAATTTGCTTATTGCAATGAGAAATAGTTTGATGCTTAGTTCAAACTTGTGGAATGATGCAAAACTTTTCAATGGTCTTCTTGGAGTTGCCAACAAATTGTGTGTAATCATGGATATTTACTCTCAAATCCTTTGACCATAGATGTTTTAATAATATTTGATAATTTTGTGAGGGTTTCTGTTTGGGTACACAAGGTACTCCCAAAAGATCGAACACCTTCAGAAACCGCTTCACACAAATAGATCACAGATCAACACACCGATGTTTGTCACGTGGTTAAAACCCTCAAGAGGGAAACAATAAATGGCCCCAGCCAAATAGCTACTTGGAGAAATTTATTATGCAAAAGAAAGAAAGTTACATGAGCTTCTCATAATCAATCAACTATTATAGCCGATTTTACCACTCCAGGTGAATCACACTAGTATCGCCTTTCCCATGTCCCGCTGCACACTCCTTGGACCCCTTGGACCACTTTTTGTCCTTTGATGTTCCTTGACCATCCCTAAAAACATGTGAAAAATGATACAAGTGACTTTTAAACCTATAATCGTGTATATACGCAGGTTTGACCACTAAAACCGCGTACATTGGGATGTGTACAAAATCCAAATCCTTTTGGAGTTTTCCTTGACATGGTGTTATACAGCTGATCGGCACCTCTCCGTCCGAGTGCTGACATCCCTCAGGTCGGCACACAAAAGCACACTTATGGATTGAGGTTTGCCTAGTTTCATTATACCTTGGTTGATGATCATTATACCTTGGTTGATGATGAAATACATTGCCTATATGCCCAGCTGGTTACTTTTCTATTTTGAGATTTTGAGTGCATGCATGACTATCTCTATTGGCATCTCGCGCATATGCGCGAGTATTATGTTCAGCAGGTCGCGCATACATATATGCGCGGGTTGCAATTGTATAGAGTCGTGCATCATGCGCGGGTTGCTTTACTACAGACCCACGCATGGTTTCCTCAAAATTAGTTTTTAAAAACACGAGTTAATGGGAGATTAGTTGTTTCATTTACCTTAATCCGATTAACTGCTATAACCTCCCTAACCTTCGAGAACTACCTCATTTCATCCATATAAATAGAGGCCTTGGAGAGGGTGTTGGATATTCATACTGGGAGAGCAAAGTTATGCTGGTGGATTTTCTACAGAATCTTTGGAGCAAAGAAACTCAGAGTCCTTTGGTGACAGAGGAGTCCCTTGTTCAGACATTGGGTTGTAACCTAAACTCCCTCTATTATTGTTAATAAAGCAGATTAGTTCTTCCATATTGTGTTTCATGTGTTGTGGCTTGGTAAATGTTTATATTTCATTATAATATGTGATTTGCCTAACCTGCATATTTATATATGAATCATACTGTATATTGGAAGAATATTTGTTAACAGGTTGAAGGAGGAACTATCCTGGAGATTGTAGAAGTGAAGCAAAGAGGAAGAAGTTAGCTTGGATCAACCTTCGTTTATTACAAATAAGTTCCTGCTACTTCCCTATTTCCTATTTGTGCTTTTATAATCAAATTGTCTATAAGTGTTAGAGTATGTTGGTAACCCCCAAACCTAGGTTATTAGGTGAATTATCCATTACAACAGAACTGGCGACTCCGCTGGGGAAGCCAAGTCTGCTTTAGGTCTTTTTCTGTTGTCCTAACCAGTAATTGCTCGAAGTTTTGTTTGTGATCTTGTGTCCTGCTTTCTTGCTTACTGTAGCATTTGAAAGTCTTGGGTCTTTCTCTGTTTTTGAGAAATTTTCATACCCATGCGCGTGTTTTCCTTCTAGACAGTCGCGCATACTGAGTTACATACGCGGGTTGTTCTATAGAACAGTCGCGCATCATACGCAACCTGCACTACTACACAGTCATGCATACTCCTGAAAACTGTGATTTTTGTGTTGAAGTTTGCTTGTTCTTTGGCATGTTATAAGTCCTGTTTTCTGTTGAGGCTTTCTTTAAGAGTGTTGCAGAGTTGTCTGAGTATATCAGGTGATCACGTCTTAGTGCTTTTCGAAGCCCTTGGGTTCTTTTTACTTGTGTTATTTACTGTCTGCATTTTGAAACTTTCTGGCCTGTTTGGGTTATTGGTTGAGTTCCTGAGTCTAGATCAGTGATCAGGGTCTTAGAATCTGTCTGTCCAGTCTACTGTCTATCAGTTTTTGGTCTGTACTTTCTTGTTTGAAAGTCTGCAGTGATCTTTAGGTCATTGTTTGCACCCAAGTTGAGGTCCTGGCGTGCTTCTTTTGCTGGTTTTTAGGGTCTATCTTCCTTTTAGTTTCAGTTTGTGTTCTTTATACAGTCTATAAGTGTCAAGTCTACTCAAGCATTGCATTTATACATGCACAGTACTTTTTTGAGCATTTTTTAAAGTGAAAAATAAAACATAGATAATCTTCTGCATTGTAATTTTTGCATTAGAATAGTGTTTGTTTCAGTTTAAGAAATACATATCTCAGAAAAATACAAAACATATAGGCTAGTTTCTATTATTTAAGTGCTGATAGTTCATCATATATCTTTGAAAAAAATGAAAAGAAGCTTATTTTTATAGTGTTAGTCTGCTTTAGATGCACCTTTATTTCATTTATTTTCTGCTGAGTCAATACACCACACAGTCCATCACTACCGCTTCCTTTGAGTAAAGAACAGCCCTTAAAATTAACACTTAAATTTAAAATCTATTAGTAAGTTTTTTATTTTTAGGGCCTTCCACCTACTAGCTTAGGCTAGGTTTGTGGGCTAGGGAGTGTAAACTTCCCACAAACTTTAAACTCAAACGTAGTGGGCCATTCATTAGGTAAATCCTTGGTTCTACCACTGTATCTGGGAAGCTCCTCTCAAAAGGGAGTTAAGCACGAGGCCGCGTGGAGGCTTGGACAGAGGGGATAACCCCCCGAATCCTTGTCAAGACGTAACCCAGGACTTTTATGCATCTGAGGATTCTGTCTAGGCAGAATTTCGGGCTCAGCTACCCTGCTCATGCGTACGAGACCGGCTTGCGACTGTCCCCCCAGACAGTAGGTATTGTCAAGGTAGCCTTAGTCTCTTGTCTTTTAGGGCTCATACACAGGTAAACCGGAAGGTTATTTCTGGTTGACCTTGAACGGACTTGGAAGGTAACCCTTGTGGAAAGTGTAGGAGGGCGGTTGGGTGATTCTTCTGCTTGTGCCTGAGAACCCCTCAAGGACACCAAGTAACTGTTCATCAGCCTTCTTTTGGAAGGTATATCTTTATAGCCTGTTTTGCTTGCTTGAGACTCTAGGATCTTTTTAGTGTATGCTCTGTGGATTTGCTTGT
>LPNX010155642.1:0-14053 GCA_001517045.1 Pseudotsuga menziesii
ATATTCTTTTTTATTATTATCTCTCACATTTTTGCATCCAAGAGATGCATTTTACAACCGAGTAGGGAAGAGATGTGTAACTCCTTTAATCCTCATCCTAGAGTTGACACATGTCTTTTATAAAAAATAATAAAATATTATTAAAAATAACTTGTGAGCTTAAATTAAATTTTAATTCTTTAGAATTACATATATATAAAACAACATAAATTAGATAAACTAAAACCATAAAAAATAGATTACACATTTCCACTCTAAAATATGGTTTGCATCTTATTCATGCATCAACTACCAGTCATCTATTCGTGAACTACGGCTTATATTTTATAATTGTTTATTTCGAATTTCGAGCGAGTGTCATAGAATCAATATGTACAGTATACTTGTCTCATCCTCATTCGATCCTAGAAGAACATAGGCTATAGTTGACCCCAAATTCTAAAATAAAAACACCTATCAACATAATTATGTACTTACTATTGAATCATATCTTTTGTATGTAGGTGTTTCCACTCATTTAATAAATTGGAATTTTTTGTGTTGTTTTATTTGTATTGAATAATAATTACTAAACCCAAAAGTCTTTATACATTCTATTGCCTTGTATAGTGCAAAAAATTTCTCATAACTTGCATGAGAATATGTAACAAGTTAAGGTTGTTCATATATAAGCAACTATAAGCCCACTTCACAATGGTATTTGTAGGGTAGTGTTACATTAGTATAGGTATTGAGTTTGTAAGGGTGCCATACTTAGTATGTATCTATATTAAATATACCCAAACATGCATTTAAAATAGCTAGATACAACCTAAAACGTATCTAAACACAACCTATTTATTAGTGACCATAGGTTATTCATGTTCCAATAAAACATATACACAAATCTCGTTAAAATACCAACTAGATACAACCTAAGACATACTTAAAAATAACTAGTATAGGTGGCCATAGTTTATTCACGTTCAAATAAAAAATATACATAAATCTCTCTTTAAAAAACATCACTTACAAGTTACAACACTCTTCAAAACATCATTTGTTACATTTTACCATCACTTTACAAACACATTAAAGTGTAAAACTAGTTCCCCATCACTTACAAGTTACAACGCTCTTCAAAACATCATTTGTTACATTTTACCATCACTTTACAAACACATTAAAGTGTAAAACTAGTTCTCTACATCCATGAAAAACATCCCAAAGAAAATATTGGCACAAAGGCAACTCTAGTAAAGGCTTGAGATACGATGTAAGATTCCATGACCCATATCCAACTTCAAATCCTGTTTGGAGAGACCATCCGCCATCGAGTTATGGTAACGATATATATGTTTGAAGATCACAAGTAATAACATAGAACGTATATCATCACACCAATGATTCAGAGATGGAACATTTAGTGATGCAAGTCTGTTGAGCCAAGAAATCATAACAAGTGAGTCACCAAAAATTGTGTGCATGGGTAAACCCATCAGCTTACTCACTCTGAGAATAGCCCATAGTGCCAATAATTCAGCTCTGGTGTTTGAGCTACATCCACAGCCCATGGAGAAGCTAAAAAAATGAACATCATTAAGAAAGATCACAAAGCCAGCACCACCAATGTGCTCAGCAACAACCCCATCAAAGAAGCCACAAGGATAAATCTTTATAGGGCTTAGACCGATGTTCCGGAACTTTTAGTTTTTTTGTGGATTAGGGTATAAGTTTAGAAAGCTTTCAACCTGGTAGATAAGTGCATGAATAGTAGGCTTTCCATTATCAAATAGGCATATGTTCCTGAGTTTCCAAATACACTAGAAGATGAAAATCGAAAGATATCTATAGTGTGCCGAGAATGCAGTATGGCCTAACCAATAAACCAAATAGGAATAGACAGATTTAATATGGGGGGAAGAATACCCAAAACGTGCAGCGAAGTAAGAATGGATACCCATAGAAAAAGAGCAGTCCAGAAAGAGGTGCTGAATATCCTCTGCACTCAACCCACAAAGAACACATCGACTAGGGCCTTGGTAACCACGGTGTTGAAGTTGTTCCTAGGTCAGAATCCGACCCCTACCCAATAACCAGGTGAAGCAACCTATTTTCAATGGTATATTGAGAGTCCAAATCAAATCAAGAAAAGGGGTCTGATCCTCAGGACAACACGAGGATGTTATACAATCATATCCCATAGCTATTGTTAAAGGTCCCACATAATTGTTATGTGACCAAAGAAGAGAGTCACAGTGATCAGAAAGACGTATTCTTCCAAATTCCAACCCTCTAATGTAATTCTCCCAAATAATTTTCCATTCAGCCTGGAGATCGAGATCATCTGCCGAGAACCAATATCTCGTAGCAAATGAAGTTTGATTCCTAGCATGAGCTAATGTACCACTTCTAGATAGTCCCGTAAATCACGAGGGAGAAGAAAGGAAGACCCCAAACCGACGACGGGATCCACACCCAATTGAATAGCTGAACCACTTCCAACTTGCATGAGAATATGTAACAAGTTAAGGTTGTTCATATATAAGCAACTATAAGCCCACTTTACAATGGTTATTGTAGGGTAGTGTTACATTAGTATAGGTATTGAGTTTGTAAGGGTGCCCTACTTGGTATGTATCTATATTAAATATACCCAAACATGCATTTGAAATAGCTCGATACAACCTAAAACGTATCTAAACATAACCTATTTATTAGTGACCATAGGTTATTCATGTTCCAATAAAACATATACACAAATCTCGTTAAAAAACCAACTAGATACAACCTAAGACATACTTAAAAATAACTTAGTATAGGTGGCCATAGTTTATTCACGTTCAAATAAAAAATATACATAAATATCTCTTTAAAAAACATCACTTACAAGTTACAACGTTCTTCAAAACATCATTTGTTACATTTTACCATCACTTTACAAACACATTAAAGTGTAAAACTAGTTCCCCATCACTTACAAGTTACAACGCTCTTCAAAACATCATTTGTTACATTTTACCATCACTTTACAAACACATTAAAGTGTAAAACTAGTTCTCTACATCCATGAAAAACATCCCAAAGAAAAGATTGGCACAAAGGCAACTCTAGTAAAGGCTTGAGATACGATGGAGATACGAGAGATCACAAAAGAAATACTAGAGCTAGAAATATAAATTAATATAAAACTCTTCGGTAAATTTGAACATCATACCTTGGGATATCTTTGGCAAGTCCACTATTTGATTGTTTTCCAAATTCAAATGAACTAGAGTTCCTCAAGAGAGGAGTGTTGCTTGGTAAAATAAATAAAAATGGTTGAAGAATGTAATGAGTCATTTGTTAGTCATAACTCATAGTCCTTAGCATGGCCTCGTGTTGTGAGTTGTAATGTATGATCAATAAATACAACAATTGTCAATGAAATGGTTACTATATAGAAATCATTGAAAACCAAGTAAAATCGAAACAATTAACACCATGCCAAAGAGGAGAAAATTCATGAAAACCATTGGATTTACTTTCCCAATGGTTGATGGTCCACATTTTGTAGAAAGGGGAATCCCATATAGCCTATGGTTATTCTAAAAATTAGAGGCGTTCATGTTGTGGTTTAATGAAGGTATACATATTAACAAGCCTATTGTGTGCTACATTGAACTCCTTTAGATAGTCGAGCTATGCCAATTCCTATTGTGCGCTACATTGAACTTTTTAAGACAATAGAGCTATGCCAATTCCTAGGGAATTCCCCTTGTACGTTGATTTCCATCTAGGTAGAGGAAATTGAGAAATGTGCAATTTTGAAGCTCCTCAAGGACAGGTCACATAAACTAGTTCTCGGAGAGATCAAGGATTATTATATAATGAATACATTGTCAAAGTTGATTGGGAATGGTGCCCGTAAGACTATTTTGAGAGAGAGAGAGTCAATCTTAGGACACTCCCATAATACTTTTATCTAGATGGAAACTCATATTGAACCCCAATCTCTTCAAGAATAACTGATAGCACTTCATTATCATTGTTGTGACAACATGTAATTCCTAGAAAATTGCAAATAAACCCCTTGGTAGTGTTCCCAAATTTCCAGGTGTAGAGGTTACCTTGAGGGTATTGCAATTAACAATGAGTAATATTGAGACACTTTATATCATCTTCTTTAAAGGTGAGGTCAGACAAAACAAGTCATATCAATTAGAGAATCACTACCACGATCAATAACTGTAGACCCAAACACTTGAATTTTGCCATGGCTTAATTGATGCGCTCTTGTGGTTTCTAACAATCTCATGTTTTCCTAATCTCAACAAAGGGCCATTCAACAATAAGAGGAATCATGTAAAAGTTCTACATTTTTGGGAAATTCCCATGATTCCCTTCATCGTCATTTGTGGTAAGCGATGCATAATTCAACACGTGATCCACCTCTAAACATTGCTATTGTACAACATGAGTGGGCCTAATGGTTAAGAGCATGTGTTTCTTCTTAGGAAGTCACAGGTTCAAATCTAGAGGGGGGTAGTGTATGTAGATCTCTGTAGACTTTAGTAGTTAAATCACTGTACAGAGGGGGTCCCTTTTCCCACAAACAAGGGGGTCTCATACACCAAATTGGTGTCTCGCTTGGCGGTGACTTTAAAAATAGATTATTATTATTATTATTATATATGTAAATTATAGATTTGAATTCAAGAATTCAAGAAGAGGAATCGAAGCATCACTCATAAAAAATTTACAGTGGGTTTGTGGAATTTCAAAAATATTTTGGTTCCATTCCTTGGGGGCATTGTTCTAGACACTTTGAGATACTGGTCTCTCATAGGCCATACTGACCACCATCATAAGGTTATACAAGTTTTTCCTTAGTGGTATACACACAACACAAGAGATATATGTTTTTATTAGGAGTACCATTGGGGTAAAATAGGGTTGCTCCCTATCTCCCACATTGTTTGGGATATACATTGACGAGTTGGAGTCTTTCTTACATGAGCACATCTAGTCTGAATATGGGTTCCTATGGGGTCTTCATTTAGTTAAACTATGCCATAGCACCTTCATTAATTGGATATTAAAGAATTTACCTAGTTTCACTATATATTGATAAATACCTACCAAAATCCTTTTGTCGATCCCCCTCCCAATACATATTTTCAATTAAAAAAATCATGTTTTTACAAGATATTCCCTATTTTTACTACATACCCCTTTTATATCCCTAAGAAACCTATAAACACTCCATACCCTACTCCCCTCTTGACAATACCTACAATATAATGACCTTATTCTTCACAATGTAAAACCCCCCCTTATGAATTAACATGATAAGATATTGGTCAACAAGGTGAATCCCTTGTGTGTGTGCCTCCTACACGAGGTCATGATTTCTATCTTATGTTGTGTGGATGATGTGATCCTCTTAGCCTCATATCTCTAGGGGTTTCAAAGACAACTATATTCCTTTGCCATATTTTGTGATCTTCATCATTTGATGATCAACCTGGATAAAATCAAGTTCATGACCTTCAATGGGTGGAAGAAGACCCTCTTCGATCACCATTTCTTTTTCATATGAGAGGAGATTGAGATTACCCACACATAAAATTATTTGGGGGTATTGTTCATTGAACTTTGCTTCATCCCAGGACATTCTCTTCAACCTTGATTCCATAGGGATATGGATCCTTGGCCCCTCTTGATAGATAGTGCTTTTGGAACCATTTTTAGGACATATAGTCTAATATTTTGCTCATGGACACTCTTGTCTGACCCAAATTTCTATATGGTTATGAGGTTTGGTGTCTTAGTTTAATAGAGTTTGGTTGGTATTCAATAGAGAGATTTTATACCATCCTCCTTCATTGCATCATTAGAAACAAGTAGACAGTCCCTAAACGAAACATCCTGGTAGAGTTTGGTACTCTACCCTTTCGGCTTGAGATAGTGTTAGGTTCATCTCACTCTTTTACTGTATTCAACATCTTGTTAATACATCAATGGGATGGGACTGATATCCTTACGTGGTTTACTGTTCATTAGATCCCATAACATCAACTAGTTCTTCAGTTCATTCTTGATGTTGGTATGCCGAGGTCTTGAATCTCATATCATATGTTGGTATTACAATGGATCAACTCCCTCCATTTAGATACTCCCTTGATGCACCCAACCAACTTTTACCTGCCATACAAGATATAAACATAATCATTAGAGAGGATATCTACAGGTAGTTTGAATGGGCCCTTTGGATAAACCCTTAGGGTGGGTTAGGTATGCAAAATGGACTTATTTGCTAACCACTTCATGGTTATGAGGGATGGCATTGTTCGACCACATTCTACACTTCACCATTGGATGCATACTCTTTGGATCCCCCTAAGCCAATTCAAAGTTAGATATCATAAACTGTAGATAAACACTGACCAGTAGATTAACTGATCATACCGTGACCTACCAACAATGTCACCTTCGATAGGTTGAGATTGAGGATCACTTCATCTTCTATTTCCTATTTTATTATGAGATTCAAGGACAATTCAACTTTCTTTTTGGAGAGTTATAGATGCTTAGAAGTTTATTTAGGTACGTGGACTAGCAATGCCTAGCCTTATACATGCATGAGGCCCTTAGTCTCCACTTTTCTATACTCCATCCATGTCCACATCCTAGAACAACTTCTACTTAGCTGATCAATTCCTTTTTTACAGAGCTCCAAACAATAGGTGCTAAGCGATTGATGGATAGGGTTGACCCCAAATTAATGAGGATCATATGACACTATTTATACTTATGTGAGGCCTTAACAACATCACTAGACTGGACCTTATATTTGCAAACATACTAGCTTCCAAAGGTTATCTTCTAGGTCACATCAATGTGGTTTTCCTTCTAGATGAGATCACAACACATATTCCATCTCCTCTCACGATTCTTCTTACAGATAGAGATATATTTTGAGTTTTCTCCATTTGTACTTGGATGCTATGAAAGATGATTACTATAGAGTATAGCATGGTATTTTTTAAAGGTGAAATTTCTCCATTTTGCTAATTTTTGTCCATTTTTTATTAAAATAAAACCTCTAATTAGCTTAAAACTTCACCTATTTTTGTATAAGACATGATTAAATTTCTATAATTCGCCAAAAAATTACAATTTTTAATAAGCATAATATATGTTTTTATTTTATATTCGCCTACATATCTATATGTATATTTTTTCAATATATATAGTCTCTTATAATACTATACATGTGTATAATTTCTGAATCTTTAGAAAACACCGTAGAGTGGAGTAGCTTCTACTAGCACCATAGATTCTATACATGCCCACTTTGTACATTTCTCTCTTGGATTGCTTCTCCATCTTTACTATTGGTATCATAGGGTTTAGTTTAGATTTACATTATATTGCACTTAGTACTTCTTGCTTTATTTAGGAGTTGTGGTTCTCCCAATTTGCATAGACATCATTGTACCTGATAGTTCCATTGGCCGTCGGTGGGGGGGCATAGAAAGTGGCAAAGTTGAAACGTTGTAAATGGTTGCAAATGGATGGTATCGTGTTCAAATACCCCCCAAACTTACCCATGCATCATGTTTCGATCCCTATGGATGCCCCTAGTGGTAGCATGATTGAATCCTTGGACCCCGTGTCACTCGAGTACCAACCCTGTCCCCAATTGTCGATTCCCCTAGTAAAACCAAATATTTCCATTGACCTACTTCAATGGTATTTAGTTGGATATTAATACATTTATGTATTGTATATATATACTAATGCAATTGGCTTTTACTATTTTCAATGTTGGTTAGCACCAATATATGGGTAAGTCATTGGAGTACTTCTTTTGGGTTTCTAAGTTGTAAATACATTGTTTTTATATTTATAGTTAATCACATAAATATTTTCATTGTAAATTGAGGTAATGGCTTGTGCTTTCATGGGGATAATATTACATATATTTATTTATCTTCCTCCTTGTTATAGTTTATTGTAGGCGCTATATTTACTCACAGTCTAGGTTATTGTTAGGAGAAGAAAATTGTGGCAGGGAGATAAAAGAATATCTATTCTGGAAGAAGCAAGACTAGCCCAGGTGAGAGTTCAAAAGCATAATGTCCCTATCTAGTTTAATTGAAGCCTCTTTAAAATATGAGAGTGTGCATTGCAGTTGTCACCATCATCGTCTTAGAATTGTTCTTGGATTTTGTCTTCCCCTTGACTTCAATGAAATACGTATGATTCCCTCAATCATTCTTCATGTGATATACATCAGTTTAATTGTATGGTGGTGTCTAGTAGGTATACTATGGTTTCTTGTTTGGTGATTTCTCTTTCCCCTAGTGCCAATGTTTCTTCTGTGGGGTGGTTCATTGGTCCCTCGAGTTTTGGAACTTCCTTCCTCTAGCACAACAGAATTGATACAAACATCAATGATGGTTTTTCCCAATAGTTTATACAGAGTTCCATGCCGAACTCCCCTCATCAATACCATTGATCCTCGAACCATTTTGCAACCACCATCTCTACACACAGTCTTTACACCTGCAACATCCATCTTTCCGACAGATATCAAGTTTCTTGTTAGATTTGGAATATGTAGCACTCTAGGCAGAGTTATAATCCTTCCATCCTTTAGTTTTAGCTTGACTCTACCACGTCCAATGATACTGGCTGGTGAATCATCTCCCAAGTACACATCTCCTCCATTGTACTTTTCATATGCCTAGAACCACTCCCTATGAGGGGTCATATGGCATGACGCACCTGAGCCAATCAACCATATATCACGTTCTGAAGGATTACCCATGGAAGCTAGGTACACATCCCCTCCTTCTTCTGAGGAGTTCTTCACCTCTATGGAAGGGGTATCCTCATATCCCTTTGCTTTCTCAACATTCTTAGATTTGCAATCCTTTTTATAGTTCCCAGCTTTACCGCATTTCCAACGCTTCCTTATTCCTTTTCTTGGCGATTTAGATCTACCCTTAGATTAGATCTCCCCCTAGATCCTTTATTTTTGTTTCTCTCCTGGGGGCGATCTCTCACATACAAGGCATGCATGCTATGATTATCCATGGTTTTCCACCTCATCTCTTCTGATAGTAGGGATGATACGATTTCATCAAATTTTAAGGTCGCTTGGCAAGCACTACCTATTGCAACAATTAGGTTGTCCCAGGAATCTGACAAAGAACACAATAATGTAATACATTTATCTTCTTCAGCCATTTTAATACCAACATAGGTTATCTGACTTACCAGATTATTGTAGACATTCAAATGCTCTGTTACAGTGTCATTCTCATCCATTCTGAGGTGAAACAACTTCTTTTGCAGAAACAACTTGTTCACAGGGGATTTTGATTGATACAAACTCCCTAGTTTTGCCCATAGCTTTTCTACACTATCTTCACCAGATACATTCAACAACATAGAGTTTGATAAGCACAATCGTATTGTACTCCTCACCCTTGTTTCTAATTTATCCCAATAATATTGTGACGTTGCAGTGGGTTTCGTACCCGAATCCACAATAATCCACTGTTCTCGATCTACCAGAAGATCCTCCATTTTGAGCTTCCATAGCTCAAAATTCTGTCCGTTAAATTTCTCGATCTCAATTCTTGAAGTGCTCGCCATTCTCTTTCAATGCACAAATAAACACTGCAAAGTTCCCACTGAACCCAGGTTTATCATAGACCCGAGATCTATCAACCGCATCGAACCCTTAGCAGCAAAGGCGTCCCCTTGATGCCAAAATCGAGCTATGATACCACATGTAAGTTTTAAACTTGTGCAGAGAAACAAAGCATACAGATTCTTTTAAGCAAAATAGAGATCACAACACATCATTCACACATAAACACAGAGATTTACCCTGGAAACCCTTAACCAAGAAAAACCAGAAAACCTTGGAGCCACACCTCCTATATTCTCTTCATTACATTATGAATCCTCACAATACAAAATATAGGTATTCTGCAACATCCAAATACCCTAATCCATTAACCCGGATTAGAAAAAGACTCTAATCCCTTAACTGAGATTAAGTTACATATTTTTAGCCAAATTCTAAAAATAGCCACAAACAGCTATAAATAGCCAAAAAAATTCTCGCTGTGCTCACATCGGAAATGGCCTAACGACCATTTCCGAACGAAAACAGGGCCTATGGCTTGTTTCCATCGAAGGTGCTTTTGGGATCGCTGAGTTGCAGCGCTGACAGTATGGGCATCTTTAACTAAGGTTTTCCCATAAGTTCACCTTAGACTAAAAGCCATCGAATGCAATTAATTCATACTCAACCAAGCCTCATTCAAATATATGGAATGCGTCCGAACACAACCTTTAAAACATCCCATATACTTATACTTAAAAATATTCAACACTTAGCCAATTTCAACATTTAACCAACATAAAACATCATAGGACATATAATAACATTCATCCCAATAAACAAGACACAATACACATGGACATGTATTAGTTATACCCAAGGTCGATGCCTGAAACTTTATTTACAAGGAGAATGTTTATAGTATACAACAAGGGAGGAAACCACTTTCCGACCATTGTTTTACAAAAACTCAAATGAAACCAAGGAAAATTAGCTTTTTGCACATGCCCAACAGTCTTGTATAGACCAACCCCCAAGGCTATTACATGCATGCCTCCTACATGTCCTATTCACCTCTTTGTTTTTCACATAGCTAGTCTAAATTCTCCCTACTGTGGAAAATCCACGAGTTAGCACAATCTGAGTGACCACTTTGAACTTGTGTGAATCACTTCACAAATATACTTCCCCTTTAATTCCTTGTGACACTTCGAGACATCCACTATATATATGAGTCTTACCAAACTCCCACAAGCCCCTCCAAGTCTAAGTGGACCCAAGTATCCACATGAAACTCTACTATGCCCACATGACTTATTTGGTGATGTCCATTTCTAATGTTGTCATGCCTGCAATACCAAATGATCATGATTGAAATTTTATCCGAACCCTAAGTGCCTATAAGTGTGTCCATCACATCCATGCCCATTGAAAGCCTTTCTAGAAAGTGCACCGATCACATCCACATATGTGCCAATTGTTACTAGCAAGTGTACTAATCACATCCATGCCCATCGCAAGTGACTTTAGCAAGTTATGCACAAGTGTGCCTAGGAATTTCTCTCAACAAAATGCCTCCAAGTTCACCTAGTTGCTTTATGTAGTATATTCAAGAAGGTGCACCCACAAGTGCATTAAGTCAACATCTATTCTTCTAACACTCATCCAAGTTCTTCTAGTTGATATGCATCCAACCAAGTGCACCCACTTAGTCTAACAAACCAATGTGTATCCATCTAAGTCTACCTAAGTCATCTATAATCCATTCAATTATTCTCACCACTTTTTTCATCATGCATAGTGCATGCTTACAAATGAGGTTTCCCACGACAAAGTTCTCTACGTCTCCAAGTTCCCTCCAAGTTTCTCTTTGTCTATCCAACTAATGCAAGTGTTGATTATTGTAACTTTGAGAGGTACTTTTGCATAGGTTGGGTGTTAGACATGCGGGAGTCATCTAGATCACCTCTCTAGGAACTTGCTTTATTGAGCAAGAGAACTTTGTTTCTCATTCCTAAGTATAACGTAGGAAAATAACATTATTAACTTAACATTGTCTAATGACTAAAAAGTGAACTTAAGATTAGGTCACATCCATTGATCTTAAGTGAGGCTTGAGATATAATCTCAGTTATCGACCACTTTGGAGATTTAGGGACATGGATTTAATCATTGAGAAGATATAAGAGGAAGACTAAGGAGAGGATCAAACACACAAGAGTCACACAGAGTGAGTGAGATCTCATTGATTGGTTGGAGATAGACTTTTAGCCAACTGTGTAGGTGCAGGGGCATGGTTGGAGGAAAGGAGCAAGGGTTAGCAAAGGAATAGTATCTAGGAGATAGACTAGGCTATTTCGTTGTATTGTATTCCTTAGTGGGCTATTTTCCCAAGGTAAGAGCCCAATATTTTGATTAATAATAAATCAACTATTTGGTGGTTTTTCCCAAGAGAATAGTTGTATGGTACAACCACCATACAATAATATATGATCTAGTACTATCATGTCGTGAGATGTGCTACATACACGGCACACGATGGGCAGATTGAGCTACAAAACGTGCTAAGGAGATAGCCATCGGTCGAGTGGTTGTGTGGTGGATATGAGCATTGTGTGTCACTGTGAGATCCAAAAGAATGGACATGACAAAGGAAGCATGCATAGGCAAAGGAGATGCCATATACAACTATGGGCAGCAATGCTAAATGGTAATAAGTGATATGTATGTCCACTGAGTCATCTTGTTTTCCCAAGTAAGAGCCAAAAGCCTCCACATAACACATAAAAAAACCTCTATACAACTCAGTGCCACAAAGGCTTGTTGGAACCATGTCTCTCCATTTTTTCACATCTAAGAGAAATTGTCTTATCTTAGATATACCAATATTGACTGTAGTCTGGTGAAAAAAATTCTCCATTTACTCGAGGATCCCAAGGACATGCAATCAAGAGTGCATCCCCAGTGCTTGCCAAACGTGATCCATAAGCATGAAGCGTATATTGGTATCCAATCATTAGGTAGTTTGTAATCACCAAGTCATATTTTTTACTCATGTTCATGTATTCAAAAGAGTCAATACTTGTAATTTTGATGATGCACACTTCCATTTGTCGTTCTTGCTTACCTCTTGACTCTCTTATGTAAGCAAATTAAAACCCAAATAAAGAGTATTATCAAAATAATTATAAATCTACCATTAGTCCATTTAGATTCATTTGAAACCTATATCATACAAAATATATATATTAAAATACCAAAAACAATAATAAGACTCATATTCATATCACCATGTAAAAAAATAAAATAAAAAATGTTTTAAATTAAAAATAAGAAAATTAATGAGCATGTCAAAGAAAAGCATTTCCACAAAATTTACAAAGTTTCAATAAAATACTTGATAAAATGGGGTCAGTGACTCACCATCGTTATGACTCGCAAGCCTTATCATGTGATAGGAAAACGCCACTTCCCTTGCAGACCACTAGCATACCCCAAAAGTGGCCACTTTCTCTACTCACAATAGTCGAATTCCTACAATATAGGCGAGAATGAATTCAACCAGCCTTTTTATGAAATGTAAACAACAAATCTTGTGATGAAATTGTGTAGTGCTTCTCAAGAAATCGATCCCAAAAATGGCCATACATAGAATCTATAAAAAAGAAAATCCTTTTTTGTGGCCGTAGTTTTCAATCGATAATGACAGCTCACAAATAAATCCTTATTCAATCATTTTAACATATTTTGATTTATTTATTACAAATTGTGTACATATATATATATTTTAAACAAGTGGAATAAGCAACGCAGTTGCTTAGTACCTGCCACTTATGTAAGAAACAATGTAAAGTAAATTAGCATCGGACATCATTCATGGTCATTTACAATTCCATGAGTGATTTAGGCGTTAAGTATCCCTTCGTAGTCTTATGAGAAATTTTTGGTAGACATGAAACATCTAACACTAGACACTACCATCCATAGCCTCATAAGCGATTTAAGGCATACATAGCCCTTCATAGTCACGAGAACTATTTTTTATAAGCATTATGCACCCAACAATAAAGTACTAAGTGATATATTGATTGAGATGTATATAATTAATGCAATGTAGTGGACCATTCATAACTCAAGAGTCATTTAAGGCTTACACCGACCTTTATAATCTCAAGAGTGACTCAAGGTCTACATAGTCTGTCATACTTCCATGAGTTATTTTTGGTAAATATTATGCACTAGTAAAAGAATAATAAATGTTGCATAATTTGAAATATACATTATGGATGTGGTGAAGTATGTAGAGATGTTACAAACCCAAACTTCACAATCTTACAAGTAACCATAGGGACAAGAGTTTCAAAAAGGAACTTCTTTTTATTCCACATCACCAAGTTTGCTAATTTACAATTGTTTTCTAGACCTAAATAAGCTTTCCACCCTCCC
>LPNX010155652.1:5198-15881 GCA_001517045.1 Pseudotsuga menziesii
ATTGACTAAATTAGTGACCAATAAATGAGATTAAAGACCAAAATTGGCAAATAAAATGACCAATAATTGAGAGATACACGACCAAACAATGAGATACAAATGACCAGAAAAATGACCAAAATTCACATATCAATGACCAAAAATCAGTTTTGGTGGCTAATTTATGGTCTTTTATTACGCGACCAAATTTGGTCATATTCTAGCTTGTCATGTGGTCATTAATTTGGTCACAAATATGGTCATATATTTGGTCATTGATTTAAATATATGACCAAATTAATGACCAAATATATGACCAAATTAATGACCAACCGACAAGCTATAAATGACCAATTTTGGTCATGTAATAAAAGACCGCAAATTAGCCACCAGCGATCGCCAAACCAAAAGTGGTCATTGATATGCGGATTTTGGTCATTTTTTTGGTCACTAATCTCTCATTTTCCACTAGTGAGTAAATCCAGCTCAGTAACCCAAGCAGTGGCATGGCCTAAACTCTGTAGTTAAGCCAAGATCCATCTATCGACCCAAAAAATACCCATCCAAGGAAAAGGTGACGATGGGTAGAGACCACCGGTAAACCACTGATTTAGAGAGCTGATAATGATAGGGCACGTGAAACCCTAACCCCCAAAAATCCTAGATTCCATGGTCAACCCATACACATGCAAAGGACAGACAGAATATACAAAAAGAATGATGCAAACAATGCAAAGGTGGCTGAACCCAACCAAAATACTGCACAGTCAGTCAAGAATCGATGCTCTTCCCACTTATTTTTACCCTTGGTTGGTACTAGTCCCCCAGTAAAGGGGAGGGACTCGAAGAGACTGACCATGCCAGACCACCCTGCAAACAAATAAAAAACCCCAGCCCCAGGTTCATATAAGGAAAGATAGATAGGTTCTGGAGTCGAGTTACCTATGGCAGACATCTCTGGAGGAGAGTATGGTAAAGCCATGTGCATCGCACTCTACATCGACTGGTGCGCACCAGGGGCAGGACGAAGCTCGCCATCTACAAAGCCAATTTTCTAGTTATTTGTGCAATGACTACTAGTCATCTATGTATTAAGTAGGAAGTATTCATGCACCCGTTACTAGTCACCCATGTAATTGTTGATTTATTTATTGTGTTATTTTTCTCATAAACATTAAAAGTAAATAATTTATTTACTTTGTTTTATATGCAAAATGTTGTATGATGATTTTTATGTGTATTTATAATTACTTAATGCAAGTATTAATGGTATTTTGTTTTCATAGAATAATAATACTTAATTATGTAATTTATTAGTAATTTAATAGGAACCTTAAATTGCTCCTATGTAGAAGTTTTATCCTCCTTCCTAGAACCCTTTGTCAAGGCTAAGATATCAATGGTGTCTCGTCTAACTTCTTGATTTTTCTTATCAACATTTAACACTTAGTTAGCTTCATGCTTTTAGTTAGGGAATATTAACTTGTGTCTGCCTTACGACAACTAGTGATTTCTTCAGTGTGCCCTCTTAGGACTAACTTTTAATTAGATTTTATGTGACACTTATAAACTTAAGTGCTATCTTAGTTTATTTTTATTGCTAAGCTCTTGCTATACGAATATGACATCAGTCATCTACTTGTGGCCACTTAACCAATCAACTTATCCCCCTAATGGATTCCATGCCCCCATCGTTTTAGTCAAGTCAAGTCTCCAGTCTCGAAAGTCTACAGTTTGTAGTACAACTTAGGAATTTATACTTAAAGAGTTTTACCTTTGGAGTTTCTACCTTGATCTCCTTGTCACAAGAAGGTACACAGTTTCGGCTAATAAGTCGGATATTACATCCTGGCCCCTTAAGAATAGCATTGTCCTCAGTTTTTATGTATCTATAGATTTTGTCTTCGATGTACATTTTCCCTTGTAATTGTCGACATTTTATATATATTTCTTTGTCTTGTATTCCTGAACCTATTCTTTAAACAACCATGGAAATCTATTTCCAATATTTATCAGAAAACATATGCATAGATGTGATCTTTATCAAGAGAAACATATGCATAGATGTGATCTTTATCAAGAGAAACATAAATAACAACTTCCTTTGGAACATATTGTTCCCACCTTTCACTACAACTCTTTATTTAGATTAGTTTTACAAAAAAAGATGTTCCTGCAACATCAGTTAGTGATACATGACATATATAAAAACCAATCTATCTAATAAACCATTCTTTCATTTTCATTTAATGACAAATAATGTGCCATATTCAACTTTTGAGTCCATACCTCTAGTATGGTGGTACGTCCTCTCAACTGTATATACTCGTTTTTGTTTCCTTAGAAACATGGATGATCATATCCAACTAACATAACATGTGCATAATCATAGTTTTCTCACAGATTCTAAAACATATACAAATTTAAATTTAGTATGAACTCACATAACAAAATTTATTTCATCACATTTGTCACTCTAGGATTCACCTCATATATAACTTTGAATCCAATTCCTCTTCATTCATCACATAATGCTGCATAAATACAATAATAATAATAATAATAATCACACACATAACTCTTGTATGGAACTAATGTTATAAGCATTCACTGGTTGAAATCTTCTTTCAAAAGCTTTGACATATATATGTACATGAGGTTCATCTCTACATGGAACCAGTAGTTATCGTGCATGCCTCCTCAACATTTATATATATATTACTCATTCGATATAAGGAAGATACATTCATACTATTTTTACAGCACATGAGTGTATCTCCTGTAAAAAGCCTTGAAGATTTGAGAGACTAGAAACCCAAATACCTTAGATCCTGAAAGCTCTTTTGATCCCGATAGCTCAAATATCATCTACCTCTTAATAGATATTTTCCTAGGAATTTAATATCACAAATCCCTCAAAAATTTGGGTGCTCCAGATGCAATAAGCTCAACACCAAACTTGAATTCTCTAGAGCCAACAAGCTCAACACAAACTCAGTTTCTCTTATTTATTCACATTTTTATTATCCAATTTATTCTTTCCTTTTAACTTTTGTATATTTTATTTTAATGATATTTGTTTAGTTTAGAAAAGTTTATTAGAAGTCTTATGAGCATTTTAAGCTAGGGCATCCCCCGTTATTAGCTCGTAAGTTTTTTTTAATATTTATTTGATTATTTTGTATTCGTATTGAGTGTATCTTTTTATTGCAGGTTTCATATGTTCATATTCAGTTCTTAGGTTATGGTCTTATTGAAAACTGCTATAGCTCTTTCCTCCACTAACTTCAAAGCATTGTGAGTTACAATAACATATATTTAATATAATTTCAAAAGAAACATTGAATTCATATTATAATCATCGCTAAGCATAGCTGATTTTCTAGACCCTAAATCTTAATTCAGTCATACTTTATGCTCCAGAGTTCCAAACTCGACATCAAATTACAAGTACCTAAGTCTCGAGAACTTTGTGAACATTGTACTCATCAAATATTGTAATCATCACATCCTGATACCATTAGTATCTTACAAAAGATGTGTAAATCATTCCAACAAGTCTCAATTTATATTTTCTATTATTTTCTTTATCATGGATATGCTATTTGCAAACTGATCATTCTCATAAATACTACAATTTACCATGTTTAAGTACTTAAATACACGACGGCTTCACTTATTGACCAATATCCTATCATGTTAGTTCATATTGTGGGTTTTAAAATTATCAAAAATTGAACCAATATATTGTAGGTATTGGGGGGGATGAGGGGTTTAAGGTGGGGGTGGGTAGGGAAGTTTATAAGGATTGAGGTATAAAAAGGGGTGGGGAGGAGGTTTTAAGTATTGGGAGGGGGTTTTAACAAAAAGAATTTGGGGCAATATCTCTGGAAATTAAGGGTATTCTTTAATATCCCACGATCGCACGTGTTATGTGAGAGGTTCACTAAGTGAAGTCCCCGTGCTTAAATATAAATACCCAAATTGATTGACTTTCTTCCGCATTATAAGTTCTTACAAATTATATTCTAGACATATCAAGCTATCCAAACTATGATTTTCCATAAATGAAATTGATTAAAGACAATTGATAACACATTGCAACCCTTTCATAATTGTAAAAAATCATGCTAATTCTAGATGTTACCTTTTTTTCATTATCTTAACTTTAGTTTGTCAAAGTTCTTATTGCCAAGTGTACTTGTACATCACACTAACAACCTTCACAAGGGGTAATTCACATCATATTCTATTTTATCAATCTAACCTTAACAAGACGTACAACTGCATATCAACACGTTCTTTTTTTTATGCATTTAAACACCAAGGTTATACATAATGCATAATTTAGATGTAATAATACCTATCTCTATGCACAATCCTCATGCATTTATCGCACATTATCTTGCTGAAATTAAAGTATGTCAATATATTTTTATCTTTCCATGACTACACTTCTGTGTCAATTACTTCTACTATTTTATATCGTTAATGGACTCTACTCTTTCAACATACTAAGTATATCTCATACTTTACTTGTCATATGTTTTGAATACATATCAAATTATTAAGGCTATTACTAATTTAACTATATCATGCCTTCTTTTCATACATCTACAACATCATGTTTCCATTAATTCTTTATGATAGATAAACCTGTGAAGAATTATTATTATCTTTTCATAGATTACTTTTTATCAAATACTTAAAACCACTATAGTTCTTCATAACATTTTAGGTTCTTAACTACAGCTTAGTTATCCTTTATCATAGTGTTTGTTCAAGTTACAAGTTAGAAAACTCTACTAGTTACTCCCACATTTATTCCTTATGTATTGGAACGTAAAATCAAATATATCCCATTCTCTATCTTCAGACACAACTCTGCACTTCATGCATTTATCTATGCAATTCAATTTATGTAAATTAGTGCATATGCATTCAAGTACATGATTCTAAACAAACTACTTTATGTACTTTTACGATCACACAATATCCTTTTTATATCATGCATGCCAAAAAGTAAATACAAAATATTGTACTCAATAATCAATTTTTCATAGAGTATACACATACCTATATGTCAGTGATTCCAATAGGCCCTACTGTCATTACTCTACTATTATAACACTTATAATGTCCTCGATTTCGTCAGAGTTATTTTAGAAAATGGGGTGTAAAACTTTTCTTTCGACTATACTCAAACATTCATACATTATAGGTGTATATAATATAACTTCATTTCTCTACACTAGTGGAAAATGAGAGATTAGTGACCAAAAAATGACCAAAATACGCATATCAATGACCACTTTTGGTTTGGCGATCGCTGGTGGCTAATTTATGGTATTTTATTACGCGACCAAAATTAGTCATTTTTATTTTGGTCATTATATAGCTTGTCGGTTGGTCATTAATTTGGTCATATATTTGGTCATTGATTTGGTCATGTATTTGAATCAATGACCAATTATATGACCAAATTAATGACCACATGACAAGCTAGAATATGACCAAATTTGGTCGCGTAATAAAAGACCGTAAATTAGCCACCAAAACTATTTTTTGGTCATTGATATGCGAATTTCGGTCATTTTTTTTGTCATTTATATCTCATTGTTTGGTCACATATTTCTCTATTATTGGTCACTAATTTAGTCATTTTTACTCGCTTTATATGTGGTCATTATATTCTAGTAGTTTGAATGGTGTCCATTATTAATCAATATAAATTTTTAATATGATATTATATTTAATTAAAAAAAGAATCATACATTTATTCTCATCTAATACACTTGTGAATTATGCAATGTCACATTATAATTAATTATAACACTTGTAAATAATATCTATTACACATATAAATCATACAATGTCACATTAATTAGTTAATAATTACAACATTTGTACATAACACAAAGTACAACCATATATATAAGTTTTAGACCACAAATTACATTATATGAGATGTCAAAAGTATTACAATAAATATGAGTTTTCTCAAATACTCATATTAATTTCCATATAACTTTACAAGAAAATCATCACTTTTCAAAATATTGCAATGGCTAAACCATCATACTTGCACTTGGCTGCAAAACCATACTTAGATACCACGTCAACAGCTTCAAAACCATACTCAGCACTAAACCATACTTAGATCCCACGTCAGCAGCTTCAAAACCACACTTAGCAGCTTGAAAGCCTTAACATCGGGTTCTTCATACTGAATGGAAAATATTCAATAATAGGCTCTTCATACTCAATGTCCCACTTATAAGTTAAGCTCACTCCTACGAAATCCAATAAAAAAATATCACTTGTAAAGTAGAAAAACAATGAAGCAAATTATTTATCTTGTTCAACAGCTAACAACAATAACCAAGATCTTGTGAAAAATAATAAAATCTAATCTAACAAATTCAATTGAAGAATTGGTTGAAATTAAACTTGAATGGATAAATCTACAACTATTTAGTACCTAAGAAAAGTAAAACTTAGCTCTAAACCAAGAAATGGATTTCAACAGGAAAGATAATCAATGAATCCACAAAACAATTATGCTCGACTGCATAGGTAGAAACCTGCATACATAGTGCAATCTGTGAAGGATTTCACCCCTATATGTCATGTGGTTAGTGAATGACATGACAACTATGGAAACTAATGAATGATTCAGAACCCCATCAAACTATTGTGATGTTATACTCAACCACCAGTATAATCAAAACCCATCAAATAGCATCAACATTCCCAATTTCCTACATGCCTACCTTGTCCTTGTTTCAAACATATATTTGTATATAAACAAACGAAAATTATAAAAAGTTCTTTTTAACTTGTCAGCCTAAAAGTGTTCATGGCATAGTTTAGGCATCAAGACAACAACCATCATATTTTACCCTCTATATCTATATATAATCAAAAAAATTCATGAGTTTTTCTTTCTTGGACTCTGGAAAATTCACTTGGACGGGCCTGGCAGATAATTTCACGAGCTACAATGAAAGTAAGAGAAAAAAAGAAATGGATTACATATTTCAGCTGGGTGAAGTTTCACCCTCCTGTCAACTGGGCCTAGCTTGGTTGGTTGACAGGAACAATAGTTATCCTCCCACATGGGTTCAAATCCCACTTGTGACATGCTTAACTCTTCATAAGCCAATCATTGTTTGAGGCTCTTCTTGATCCAAAAGGAACATCTCACCCTTCCTTACAGGCCAGAGGATGGGTTGCTTGGTTACACCAATTTTTTGGTCATTTGGGTCTTCCTTAGACGGTTACAAGGAGAAGTTATTATCCTCTCCACCCAAGTTTAAATCCTGCTTGTGACATATCTGCCCCTTCTAGGCCAACTGGGGCTGGCAAAGTACCAGCGATCTGATTCTCTCTTAAGTGCTTGAGGGAGGGTGGGACAAGATGTTTCATCCTCCCCAATTGGGGTCAAATCCCACTTGTGACATGTTCTGCTCTTCGTGAGCCAATAGTTTGATTGAGGCTCTTCATGGACCAAGAATAACAACTCACCCTTGCTTATGGGCTGGAGGATGGGGGGCTTGCTTATACCATTCTTTTGTCAATTGGGTGTAGCTCGGATGCTTGGGAGGATAAGATGTTACCCTCCCCATTCAAGCTCAAATCCCACTTGTGACATGTTTTCTCTTCATGAGCCAATTGTTCACCAGGGCTCTTCATGGGCCAATTGTCCACTGGGGCTGACAAAGTACCAGCAATATCATTCTTTCCTACAGTCTGGAGGGTAGGACCAGTAGTTACATGTAAAAAAAACTACACCCTCCCAACACCACAAGGATTTGGTTCGCTTGCTTTCAATTTGTCATCTTTAATGAGAACCTGTGTCCTGAATCCAATGTCTGCCACAAGCTTTCTACTATGAACCTGTTTTGTGTCCCAAACATAATATGATTCTCATTAGTATCAGGATAAATTATTGAAATTATAATTTACAAAAGGAAATTAACACCTAAAAATGTAAGAAATTGTTGGTACATCCCAAGCTTGTATTCATTCCCACTAAGCAGAGTGCACTTTCCCTACACCAAGAATGCATCCTCTACTAAACACCCAAAATACAGTAACTAGCAAGGTGATACATATGGATCCTACTGATGAATACTATAGGAAAAAATGGATACTTTTCATTCTTGACAATATATCCTGCCACTAAGAAAGCCCAGTGGATTAGCTCGAGTGGTTGAAAGCTATGAATTGTCAGCAGGAATTCATAGGGTCAAGTCCTCAGCGTGGCTGCCTCTATGAATATTGTGGGTCTTACTTGATGTCCCCACTGGGTTAGGTTGACAAAAAATGCAACCAAACAAATTACCCCAAGAGCCCAGAGGGTTTCCATGATGTGTATTTCATCAGAAAAAACATGTGCTGCTAGAAAGTGCTAAGGGCTCACAGGACAAGGCAAATGTTACTAAGGGCTCAGGACATTCTAAACCATAAACACTCCTTATTGTTGCCTCTTTGTCCTTCTTTCCACCCTTAGGATAGGCCTGATATACATATACATGGGCACAGTTGTTAATAAATTACAGACAAAATTATGAATGAAAGTTGCATTCATTCTTTTACCCAAGGGCCAAACTATATCAGATCAGAAATAAGCTTACATCTTTCGAGTGATAGGGCAGCCGAAGTATGAAATGTTCAATAGTCAATGCATTCAGTGAGTGCCCACCTACGTTAATTACAGCCTGCATCATTCATCCCCATAGAGGGCACATACAAGAATCAAATGGTTGCATATGAAGAGCATAACAAAAAAATGCCACAGGTTCAGTTGCATTCCTTGTCATCCAATCCTCGTTCAATTTAAATTTTTTCAAAGTAGAATAAACAGGTGAACCATGATATTGGTAATGCTTGAGTTTTGCATCCATAAAACATTTACAATATTTCAGGCACGACATACCTTGCACATAAAAGCCACGACCATCTGAGGAGTTGTCGGTAATCCATGCTCAAGGAATGCCTGTAGTTGAAGGAAAGGTAAATCGTTTATTTTCCACACATGGATATATAAATTTAATGACTGCCTTTATTTTTAAAATGAAAGGTCAGAAACGAGGGGGAGATGAGGGCAAATGCTTTACTATACATACGTTCATCATGCAGACATTGTAAATATTGATCCAAAATGCCAACTTTTGCTGATGTGACATGCTTTTCAAATCCACAGAACTTAGTTTGTCAGCAAGAACCCTGCAGAAATTCCAAATTACAAATCAACCAAATTTCAATACCATATCATGCCATTAGATAAAGTGATAAAAGTGAAAGAAATTTACAATGAGAGAAACTTAATTTAATCTCCTTAGAAAAGGAATGGCAATTGGTATCTGACTTAAGTCAATGGAGGTGGTTATGATGTCATGAAGGTGTTTGTATGGACCAACATCTCTTACTTCTGAATCTGCACAAACCCCATATGGATCTAGGAAATCTATTTCTTCAGAACTTTGCATGGGAGTCTTACAGCTCACAGTGCTTTTGGAACCATAACTTCTTAAGCTTATACTTGATGATGTTGATCGTGACACTACTGATGATATATCCTATTCTGATCCTATGGACTGCTTTGTTAGCTTCAGAAATATACTCGACAAGCATTTCACCATCTCTTCAGAAAGCCTGTTGGGATCCATGTCTTTAACATCTTGTAAATAACTCAAACCGGACACATTTTCTGGTCCCAAATTACAAGTTATCATAGTATGTTCTGTCTGGAAGAAATTTTCAAAAAAATATGAATGAGCTTCCATTCCTGTAAATTTCATTATGGAATGGTAACTGTAAAACTTTGGAAACAAAAAGAGAAGACAACTGAAAGATAAACCAAAATTAAAATCATGGACATGTTTTCCATAACCTATATAACAAGTCCTATCCAAAGAATGTCTCAAATTTCAATACATGTACTTTTAGAGTATGTATCTGCCTCTTCGAAGTCTTGTTGTCCTTTGGAGACCATTTTTGAGATGCAGTCCCTAGTTTTGACAATCGAGGCAAATAATGTAGATTTCTAGGGGTTAAATGCAGCTGATTCTCTTTTCCATGGCCTGGCTCCGAGGGCCCCAAAATATTTTGCACCCCCTTGGAAAGCTTTGGGGCCTCCTCGGCAACCACCTTATGAGGAGAATGCTTGAAATTTGTAGCTTGAGTTACAAAATCAAGGCCACTGGCCTCAGAGCCAAAGCCAAATGATGCTTTCCTTCTATGTACACTTCCAGTTTGAGAAGCCACATCAGGCGAGGATTCATTTATAGAGGGAAGAAAACCTCCAACAAGAAACTCTCTTTTTCCTTGTTGACTTTCTTGGACAGAATGGTGACCCCATGAAGGAGACCTAAGAAGCTCTGGCTTCTTTGCTGTAGATGATTGTTCAGCATTTTCAATAGGTTCTATTTGTTTCCTGGATAATGAGATATAAACAGCCTCCTGATACAAACCTTGCCTTAAATGTACAATTTGTAACTCGAGATGAACAACCTCCTCCTCCAGCACAGCTAATTCTGCAAGGAGCTCCAGTGTCTGAATACAAAATCATAGCAATACAACTTGTTAAATCCTGGCCAGTCAGAGTAAGATGGAAATGGCACACTGCACTTTTATGCCTAAGACACCTGAAAATGCTTTTGTAGAAGATATAAAGATCTGTAGGAACTAACAATACTA
>LPNX010155652.1:19400-43706 GCA_001517045.1 Pseudotsuga menziesii
GTGAACTTTACATCACCAAAAATGACTTGCCCTAAGGGCTAATTTGATCAGATACCAACCATTAGACTTACTATGTTTATTTATATTTCAAAAACTTATCCAATTATTCATTTTTCAAAGTTTACAGATTAATCGATTTGGAGGGCATAGATTTGAGCCGAGTTTAACAATTCCACAAATTTACTGCAAACTTTACAGCCACATAAGGGCTAATTCACTGAACCTACATGCAGAAAACATATAAATAAAGAAATACGTAGACCCCAAAGCTTATCTTAATGTACAAACCTTGAATCATCTTAAAGCATGCCCATATATAGTGCAAAAAATACATGGGTACATTCATATTCAACATATTATAAGGGTTTTATTAAAGTCGGTGGGTTTTTAATCAAACCAAACCTCTAAAGCTTGATGAGTACCAGAAATGTTTTGAATACTGATCAAACCAATCTCAATGGCTGTCAGCGATAGCTGCTTCTAGGGATTCCTTTGGGACCCAAATCATTAGGTCCGATGATCGAAACCCTCTGCGGATTAAATAACCAGGATTCCGTGAAGAAAATTGAGGGTGTCTGGGGTTTCAACCAGTGAAACGACTTGTGAAATCAAGGTAAAAACCCCTTTTCCATAGGTTGCGAGGGTCAATGAGTTCTGTATTGGTGGAGGTCGAGTTCAAGCTTCGTGATTCCACAACTGATCTTTGAGAGAGGCGTCCCCTCGTACTACCACTTTGGTCTCGCAGGATGTTTTCTATTTACATTCCTGTCCATAATAACATTCCCATTCATAATTACATTCCTGTCCCTATCATAAAGAGCCACTACACTAAACAATTGGACCAGTCTTCCATCTTGACCTCCAATGGTAAAAACCAATTATTCAAAAGCACTACTCAGGCCATCTCTGAGATGGCCAAAGGGATATTTGACTTAGCACAACGATTCCCCAAACTACTCCAATACTAGAGGTACCAGCTCGCATGGAGAAGTTGAACTTGTCCATTGTAACAATAAAGAAATAATTTTAGACGGTCCACCTTCGAAGACAACACCTCTGCTGTTGATTGATTCCAGTTATACTATGGCTCTAGCTCTCTGCACCATGGCTCTTTGGCACTATGGCACCTCTCTGCCATTAGGTCCTTCTTGTTACACTAAAGGATCAAAGAATAAATGAACCAAATTAATATATTGATTGCTTTTCATTCACATCTTCGTTGGAATCATTGTGATGCATGTACTGACATCATTTGGACATTAGATTTGGTTGCTTGGTCACTTTGGGAGTATTTAGTACCAAATTTGTTTCATATTGTCCATGGAGTTAGTTACAGTATTATGTTTATATGTGTAATATAGTTTGTTACAACATATTGTTATTATTATTATATTGGTATAATATTGTTTTGTATTAAATGTATTTTTTATTATATATATTATAGAAAAAATGTTTTGTATTAATTTATTTTGTATGTAATATTTATAGGTTTTTAATATAAATTTATGTATTAGAAAACATGTTTTGTATTAATTATTTTGTATGTAATATTTATAGATTTTTAATATAAAAATTTTATATGGTAAACTAATTTATATATTAACTTTAATGAGTTTATATATTTATATTATTTTAATAAGCAATACATAGATGAGTACAAAATGTCTATGGAGTTGATGGTCGACATAACATGGTCAACATGTTTTTGTTATCCATAAATGTCTTGTATATTATATTAATGCTAGGATTGATTTCATTATGTGAATTGAGTCCATTGTGAGTGCATAATATGATGATGAAAATGTTTATCGCTCCCATATTATATGAGTTGATCTTCTAAGGTCTAGATAATATAATTTTTTCTATAACGAATGCTGGTCCAAATAGCAAAATATCCTTTAACTGACGTGGATTCCACCGATTTAATTAGCCAAGGTACCAAGATCGTGTCCAAACTAGCCTATAAAAACTATAATTATATGTCAAGGTCATGCAAATTAGCCTTATAATTAACATTATATGCCAAGGTTTAGTGGGTTTAAATGTTTAGTGTGATTTTGTATATGCTAAGGTCATGTCCAAATTAACATATAGTTGGGTTGCATTAATTCAGTTTTGTTAATATAAGGACTTGCAAATATATATTATATATATGTTAGAATTTAATAAAATATAAAAATTCATTGTCAAATTTGTAATTTTTTTCATTGCTGGAGTGACAACTAAAAATGACCAAATAAATGACCAATTGTTATGTGGTCATTTTTAGTCTAGATATCCCGTGACCAAATTTGGTCATTTATCTTGGTCGTTTTAAGTTGGTTTTTATCTAGTGAACAAAAGTGGTCATTTATCTTGGTCTTTTTTAGTTAGCTCACTTAAATTTATCAACGTTGGTCATTTATCCCTTGAAAAAAACTATGGTGACAAAAAATTGTGGTCTCCTGGTCACTAATCTTTGATTTTCCACTAGTGCTATTATACTTAGAAGTATAACATTTCCATTTTACTAATCACATGCATTTAATAGAATTTAATCGAATGTCTATTTATTCTCTTTTCTAATATTTATATGATAAATCCATTTAAATTACTAAAAATATATAAACCTGTCAACCCACATGTTTTAAGTTTCATATCAAATACAGTCGTCACACTCAGTAACTTACAAAGTATCTATTACCAATGCCTACTCATCCTTCCCCATAACATTTTCCTTACCACCACTTAGTCACCTTCTTCTATAATTATTCAATAGAAACTACTTAAAAAAAAAAGTATATAACACCTTTCCATACTAATTCATACATTAACATATTTATGCGTTAACATATTTATGCGTTAATTCATACACCTTTTACAACATTGCCACACTCATTAGTTCCATCATGTAAACTATAATCAGTATCACCACGCATCCTTTAAGTACCATTGATATAACTTCACCACCCCACTACATTAACTGCACCACCCTCTCCCGTGAACCTTGTCCTACTCAATCCATGATGTCCCTCTTACAATTGAATTCTCCTCCTTAGATGTCGATGGACTGGTTATGTGCCTCCCTCATCCTATGTTCTCATTATTATCCCTCTGTAGCCACTCTTTCCATTTATTCTATCCATTTCTTCACCCCATTTCTTGCAAGAACTCTGCCTCTCCTCCCCTAGCCTGTCCTTGTCGTGTGCTTCTACTAGTTTTCTTTGACTCGACCCGAAACATGAGAATTGACCTCGGTAGCACCACAAATTCCTCCAATGAATCACTGAAGCACATTATACACCGTAGTGAAAAAATATGTGATGAACCCCTTGGAGCAATAATTTAACCAATTTGAATATTAGAAGACTTGAAATGACACATTGGAAGGAAAGTGGAAGACATGGAGCACCTCCGCAAATACCAATTAACACAATAGAAGGATATGAACACAATTTTGAAATGTAAATATTGATGCCTTCGAGGGATAATTAAGGAATAGGTGGATGAAATCAAGAGATCACATTGGCTCATATGTCGATTGGATGATGAGAAAACCCCTTGCCTAGTCGTGAGCAACAATAGGCCTTCCCAAAAGTCATACACTACGTCTCTCTTAATGCCCAAAAATAAGAATGTACAATGGAAAAACTACCTCCATAGGTCAAGCGCTATCATATTTGGGGCAATTTGATAACAACCACAACTAACCAAAATGTTAGTCTTGAAAATGCGAGTTTTTTCAAATTGTTATATATTTTAAAGTCAATTTTTTTGTAGCAAGCTTCATTAAAATTTATACCGATGAACACACTAGTAGAGTCAATATTCCTATGTTTGGTTATTATGTAAAAAACACAGACATGTTTCCTTGTGAATTCTAGACCCAATTCATGGTATGTTTTCTATAAAACTATTTGCTTCATTGACTAAACATTTAGGTTGCAGTCCATGTAATTGTTGATTTATTTATTGTGTTTAAGTAAATAATTTATTTACTTTGTTTTATATCCAAAATGTTGCATGATGATTTTCATGTCTATTTATAATTATTTAATGTAATTATTAATGGTATTTTGTTTCCATAAAATAATAATACTAAATTATGTAATTTATTAGTAATTTAATAGGAAACATAAATTGCTTCTATGTAGAAGTTTAATCCTCCCTCCTACAATCCTTTGTTGAGGCTAAGATATCAATGATGTCTCGTCTAAATTCTTGATTTTTCTTATCAACATTTAACACTTAGTTAGCTTCATGCTTTTAGTTAGGGCATATTAACTTGTGTCTACCTTACGACGACTAGCGATTTCTTCGGTGTGCCCTCTTAGGACTAACTTTTAATTAGATTTCATGTGACACTTATAAACTTAAGTGCTATCTTAGTTTATTTTTATTGTTAAGTTCTTACTGCACCAAGATGACATCGGTCATCTACTTATGGCCACTTAACCAATCAACCTCTCCCCCTAATGGATTCCATGCCCCCATCGTTTTAGTCAAGTCAAGTCTCCAGTCTCGGAAGTCTATAGTTTGTAGTACAACTTAGGAATTTATACATAAAGAGTTTTACCTTTGGAGTTTCTACCTTGATCTCCTTGTGACAAGAAGGTACATAGTTTTGGCTAATAAGTTGGATATTACATCCTCCCACCTTAAGAATAGCATTGTCCTCAGTGTTTATATATCTACATATTTTGTCTTTGATGTACATTTTCCCTTGTAATTGTCAATCTTTTATATACATTTCTTTGTTTTGTATTCCTAAACCCGCTCTTTAAACAACTATGGAAATCTATTTCCAATATTTATCAAAAAACATATGCATAGATGTGATTTTTATCAAGAGAAACAGAAATAAAAACTTCCTTTGGAACATATTGTTCCCACCTTTCACCACAACTCTTTAAAGATTAGTTTTACAAAATAAGATGTACCTGCAACATCAGTTAGTGATACATGACATATATAAAAACTAATCTCTCTAATAAATCATTCTTTCATATTCATTTTTTGACAAATAACATGCCATATTCAATTTTTGAGTCCATACCTCTAGTATGGTGGTACGTCCTCTCAACTATATATACTCATTTCTGTTTTCCTTAGAAACATGGATAATCATATCCAACTAACATAACATGTGCATAATCATAGTTTTCTCACAGATTCTAAAACATATACAAATTTAAATTTAGTATCAACTCACAAAACAAAATTTGTTTCATCACATTTGTCACTTAGGATTCACCTCATATATAACTTTGCATCCAATTCATCTTCATTCATCACATAATGCTGCATAAATACAATAATAATAATAATAATCACACACATAACTCTTGTATGGAACTGATGTTATAAGCATTCACTGGTTGAAATATTCTTTCAAAAGTTTTGACATATATATGTACATGAGGGTCATCTCTACATGGAACCAGTAGTTATTGTGCATGCCTCCTCAACATGTATATATATTTTACTCATTCAATATAATGAAGATACATTCATACTATTTTTACAGCACTCAAGTGTATCTCCTGTAAAGAGCCTTGAAGCTTTGAGGGCCTGGAAACCCAAATACCTTAGATCTTGAAAGCTCTTTTAATCCCAATAGCTCAAATATCATCTACCTCTTAATAGATATTTTCCTAGGAATTTAATATCACACAGTCCTCAACAATTTAGGTGCTCTAGATGCAGTAAGCTCAACACCAAACTTGGGTTCTCTAGAGCCAACAAGCTCAACACCAACTCAATTTCTCTTATTTATTCACATTTCTATTATCCAATTTATTCTTTCCTTTTAACTTTTGTACATTTTATTTTAATGGTATTTGTTTAGTTTAGAAAATTTTATTAGAAGTCTTCTGAGCATTTTAACCCAGGGCATCCCATGTTATTAGCTCATAAGTTTTTTTTAATATTTATTTGATTATTTTGTATTCGTATTGAGTGTATCTTCTTATTGCAGGTTTCATATGTTCATATTCAGTTCTTAGGTTATGGTCTTATTGAAAATTGCCATAGCTCTTTCCTGCGCTAACTTCAAAGCATTGTGAGTTACAATAACATATATTTAATATAATTTCAAAAGAAACATTGAATTCATATTATAATCATCACTGAGCATAGCTGATTTTCTGGACCCTACTATCTCCACATCAAAACAAATAAATCTTAATTCAGTCATCCTTTATGCTCCAGAGTTCCAAACTCGACATCAAATTACAAGTACCTAAGTGCCGAGAACATTGTGATCAATGTACTCATCAAATATTATAATCATCACATCCTAATACCATTATTATCTTACAAACGATGTGTGAATCATTCCAACAAGTCTCGATTTATATTTTCTATTATTTTCTTTATCATGGATATGCTAATTGAAAAATGATCATTCTCATAAATACTACAATTTACAATGTTTAAGTACTTAAATATAAATACCCAAATTGATTGACTTTGTTCCTCATTATAAGTTCTTACAAATTATATTCTCGACATATCAAGCTATCCAAACTATGATTTTCCATAAATGAAATTGATTAAATCCAATTGATAACATATTGCAACCTTTTCATAATTGTAACAAATCATGCTAATTCTAGATGTTACCTTTTTTCATTATCTTAACTTTAGTTTGGCAAAGTTCTTATTGCCAAGTGTACTTGTACATCACACTAACAACCTTCACAAGGGGTAATTCACATCATATTCTATTTTATCAATCTAACCTTAAGAAGACATACAATTGCATATCAACACGTTCTTTCTTTGATGCATTTAAACACCAAGGTTATACATAATGCATAATTTAGATGTAATAATACCTATCTCTATGCACAATCCTCATGCATTTATCCTACATCATCTTGCTGATATTAAAGTATGTCAATACATTTTTATCTTTCCATGACTACACTTATGTGTTAATACTTCTACTATTTTATATCGTTAAAGGACTCTACTCTTTCAACATACTAAGTATATCTCCTACTTTACTTGTCATATGTTTTGAATACATATCAAATTATCAAGGTTATTACTAATTTAACTATATCATGCCCTCTTTTCATACATCTCCAACATCATGTTTCCATTAATTCTTTATGATGGATAAACCTGTGAAGAATTCTTATTATCTCTGCATAGATTACTTTTTATCAAATACTTAAAACCACTATAGTTCTTCATAACATTTTAGGTTCTTAACTACAGCTTAGTTAGCCTTTATCATAGTGTTTGTTCAAGTTACAAGTTAGAAAACTCTACTAGTTACTCCCACATTTATTCCTTATGTATTGGAATGTAAAATCAAATATATCCCATTCTCTATCTTTAGACACAACTGTGCACTTCATGCATTTATCTATGCAATTCAATTTATGTAAATTAGTGCATACGCATCCAAGTACACGATTCTAAACAAACTACTTTATGTACTTTTACGATCACACAATATCCTTTTTATATCATGCATGCCAGAAAGTAAATACAAAATATTGTACTCAATAATCAAATAATCAATTTTTCATAGAGTATACACATACCTATATGTCAGTGAGTCCAATAGGCCCTACTGTTGTTACTCTACTATTATAACACTTATAATGTCCTTGATTTCGTCAGAGTTATTTTAGAAAATGGGGTGTAAAACTTTTCTTTCGACTATACTCAAACATTCATACATTATAGGTGTATATAATATAACTTCATTTCTCTATTATACTTAGAAGTATAACATTTCCATTTTACTAATCACATGCATTTACTAGAATTTAATAAAAGGTCTATTTATTCTCTTTTCTAATATTTATATGATAAATCCATTAAAATTACTAAAAATATATAAACTTATCAACTCACATGTTTTAAGCTTCATATCAAGTACAGTCGTCACACTCAGTAACTTACAAAGTATCTATTACCAATGCCTACTCATCCTTCCCCATAACATTTTCCTTACCACCACTTAGTCACCTTCTTCTATAATTCTTCAATAGAAGCTACTTAAAAAAAAGTATATAACACATTTCCATACTAAAATCTTATAACTATTTACAACAAATTCATACATTAACATATTTATGCGTTAATGCTCTGGACAATAATTAAGATATTCATCTAATAAAGGTCCTCCACATTAATGTATTCGTGTAATTAAGGTATGTCTTCCACATTTGTATATTGGCCATCTATTTTGTATTCCACAACCATCAACCATGAGGTTCATCCATAAAATTTTATTTTTAAAACAAATCAAAATCATTACCGGATTAAATTCTTTTATTAGTATAATACATATGGCTTATTCAACTAAAAAAGTGACTTAATAAATGTTAATTTATGCAGGTGCATACACATTGCTCTTAAAAATAAATGCACTAGTTAATTTTCAGAATATTTTTTTGGTTCTTAAATTTTTTAAGAACTCTTGGGTCACATATATATATTAAATTAATGGTGAATATTAAGAGTTTATTTATTTATCTTGTTTTTTTAAAGGGAGTATCGAAATTTGGAAAAAATATGTTAGGAATTAAATAAATCCTTATTAAAATTTTAACAAATATTTAAATAAGAATTAAAGTATTTATATTTATGATTGTGTTTCAAAATATACTATTTTGTATTATATTTAATTATAAATATTATTATAATGGATTAATGATAATTTTTTCTAAAGAGGATTTACTTTCCGGGTTGTGATTTTGAACCATAACTATGTGGTCACTTGAAGTAAGGTCTTTATATATATATGCATGGCCACTCGAGGATTTGACCCCAAGACCTTTCGATTACAACTCACAACTACTTATGTAACTTATTTGGCTTAATGGATTAATTATATAAATAATTAATAATTAGAATTAGAATTGACTATGTTAAAACTAAATATCAAATATGTCTAATAATCAAATAATAATTGTTACACTTAATTACTAACTATAATTTTAATTATTTGCCAATGTTTATTGCATAAAATGGGTGGAAGGTGTGGTCATCTCTTCGTAGCCCCATTGTAACTCATGAAATAAATTATGCCTAGGGAATTGACATCAATACAAATAATTATGTTGAGTCCCTTTAACCCTTTAGAAGGGTTTTTGTGTGACTAAGGCGAAAGGTATCAACAAATTTAGAGTTTTTGGAGATTCTCGATTAATAAAATTGAACATCTCAAAAGAGACGGTAAATTTAGGGACATCACCCTAGATAGGATCTTCATAAGGATATTCAACCTTGGTAAATATTTCAAAGAAATTCATCACTTCCATGTCCTTCGCACCTCAATTCCAAGGAAGATTACGAAGAAAACATTTCTTGTGTTCTTGAAGATGGGATTCTAAATTTTGAAGAGACCTCATCCTTATCCCTCTTTTCCTAATGAATATCCCTCCAAAGGCCTCTTTCCTATCCCCTCATGATCTAACCTTAGGTGATTTGACTTCACCTCCTTGCATCATAACCCTTCAGCATCCTAGCAAAACAACCTTCTGCATGACATCGAACATTGCCACACTCATTAGTTCCATCATGTAAACTATAATCAGTATCACCACGCATCCTTTAAGTACCATTGATATAACTTCACCACCCCCCTACATTAACTGCACCACCCTCTCCCATGAACCTTGTCCTACTCAATTCATGATGTCCCTCTTACAATTGAATTCTCCTCCTCAGATGTCGATGGAATGGTTATGTGCCTCCCTCATCCTATTTTCTCATTATTATCCCTTTGTAGCCACTCTTTCCATTTATTCTATCCATTTCTTCACCCCATTTCTTGCAAGAACTCTGCCTCTCCTCCCCTAGCCTGCCCTTGCCATGTTCTTCTACTGGTTTTCTTTGACTCGACCCGAAACATGAGAATTGACCTCAGTAGCACAACAAATTCCTCCAATGAATCACTGAAGCAAATTATACACCATAGTGAAAAAATATGTGATGAACCCCTTGGAGGAATAATTGAGCCAATTTGAATATTAGAAGACTTGAAATGACACATTGGAAGGAAAGTGGAAGACATGGAGCACCTCCACAAATACCAATTAACACAATAGAAGTATATGAACACAATTTTGAAATGTAAATTTTGATGCCTTCGAGGGATAATTAAGGAATAGGTGGATGAAATCAAGAGATCACATTGGCTCATATGTCGATTGGATGATGAGAAAACCCCTTGCCAAGTCGTGAGCAACAAGAGGCTTTCCCAAAATTCATACACTACATCTCTCTTAATGCCCAAAAATAAGAATGTACAATGGAAAAACTACCTCCATAGGTCAAGCACTATCATATTTGGGGCAATTTGATAACAACCACAACTAACCAAAATGTTAGTCTTGAAAATGCCAGTTTTTTCAAATTGTTGTAAATTTTATATATTTTAAAGTCATTTTTTTTGTAGCAAGCTTCATTAAAATTTATACCAATGAACATACTAGTAGAGTCAATATTCCTATGTTTGGCTATTATGTAAAAAACACAAACATGTTTCCTTGGGAATTCTAGACCCAATTCATGGTATGTTTTCTATAAAACTATTTGCTTCATTGACTAAACATTTAGGTTGCAGTCCAATTTTCCTTTTTAATACAAATGGAATCCATTTATGTGAATTTTTTTTCTATTGCATAAAAAATTAATGGAAATTTTTATTCAATGTTTTTAATCTCTCAATGTTTGTTCAATTTCAAGTATCATTAGTAAAAGTGGGTAGTAGTAATAGGTTAAGTAAATCGATTATATATATAAATATTAGTTGAACATAATCATGCTTATAATTATGAGGATGGTTAACGTCTAGTAAAATCACTATTTGGTTTATCGGACCTTGAGGGGGAAAACAAAATAATAAAAAGTGAGGAACTATTTGGATAACTATAGAATTTTATTCAGGTATGCTCAAATATATTAGAAATAATTATTTTGAGGTCAGTGTAATTTTTACATGTTAGAAGTTTAGGGAGGTTTTCTTTGTAGAAAAATTATGAAATTGGAGTTGAATCTGGGTGTACTTAGGGAAATCTAAGAGAAAGTGACTTTCATCCTCAACGCTCATACTCTCATAGAGATGGAAAATCCTTTCAACCCATAGTGTTTATTAATTTTCCAATTCTTTGTTTCACTATAGAGCTTATGAACATTAATTCTTATGTCGGGCTATATTAATCTTCTTCTTCAAGCTAGTTAACACAAAGATATACTCTTGATATTCTAGAGTAGGGTTAATAATCTCATTATAGTATCTTAATTTTCTCTTAACCTCTAATTCTTTCTTTCTCCACATTTTTTCTCAAAACTTAGATGTAATTTAATATTTTTAATGTTATTGATATTTTGCAAAGTGACATTTTCATCAATCCCTTAATGATTAAACCAATCCATATCATCTTTATACCATTCTATCTTGAGCCACATGTAGTCTTGACTAGATTTTAAAGGAATATTAGGGAGCCTATTTTCTACATGGTTATTTATCTTGTACTTGTACAAATTAAGTGCCTAACATAATGATGCTCTTGATGGGGAAACAACCACTTCTATTAGGAGAATAGTACAAGGCATATTGAGTTTAATTTTGAGTTTATAAGCTATAAAATGCTTTTGGATTTGCTCAATATTTCTCTAGGATTCTCTGCAACCCCAAAATTCACAATGATACAAGATAATTAAAGCGAGGAGAGTTTCAAATCGGAACTTCTTTTTATCTCATACAAAGTCTGTTAATTTGCAATTTCTTTCAAGACCAAAATAAGCTTTCCGCCTTCCATTAATCCTTTTCTCGATGCTGTAGGTTCAGTTGAGATTATGATGATTATCAATTCCCACATATTTGTAGGACACTTCCTCTTAGTTATTATTGTGATATACAAAATTACTTCTTCAACTTAATAATCATAACTTTAATCTTATGTTATATTTTTTTTATATAAAATAATAAGTGGGGTAAATTTTCAATTCCTTTGAAATGGTAATATTACTAATGATATAATTTAACATTAACCATATGTTATTAACAATTTAGAGATTAATTGAATTTACACACCAAAAATAAATACCAACCCCAAAATTTAATACTATGTTAAGGTGCAATTTTGTAATGTATAAATAATATTTTTTTTCTCCTTTGTCCAGAGTTACTTGCCAAAGATATATTGTATAAATAATATTTTTTTCTCCTTTTTCAATGAATACTTTGAGACGAGCATGAATTCAATGGGTCAACAAAGTAATTGTAATGATTTTTTAATTTCTATTCTATATTTACATTGATAGTTATGTCGATAGACCTATATATCTTAGAATTTTTGGGTGGACTATCATCTATGCTTTCTCATCTACGGATGAGAATGAGACAAGTGTACGATCCAGATTGATTCTATGGGCGTCATCCAAGATCAAATGAGAATGAGACAAGTGCATTGTCCAAATTGATTCTACGGGCATCATCCAAAATTAATAATTAATAATTTCAAAAAAATAAAAAATAGCTTAATTAACATGTGATAAGTAAAGTTAGTGATACTTGAAAAATTAAAATTAATATTCAACTATTTGATTATTAGGTACAACTACGAGCTGAACTCCATCAATTGTTAGATACAACTATTAGCTTAACTGCAATGATTCTACAACTATTAGCTTAACTGAACAACTCTAATCACTTAAGACTTAGTCCAAGTGAATTTGGCATATAGGATTCTAGTTATTAGCTTTACTCCAATGATTCTATAACTATTAGCTTAACTGAACAACTCTAATCACTTAAGACTTAGCCCAAGTGCATTTGGCATCTAGGATTCTAGTTAATGTGCACTCATGTAAGAGTCGAACTCTTAATAAACTCCTCAAACTCTTGCATGTGGTAGTTGAGAATCTAGCTAATATACATCTAGTATTACATGTTTAGGTTTTCCATATAGATATAATTAGGCTTTATTATTTTTAAAGGAGATTAGTCTAACTCATAATTAACAATTTCAAAAAAAATCAAAAATAGCTTAGTTAACATCTTATAAGTACAATACTTCAATTTCAAATATTGGATTATTAGATACAACTACTCAACTATTAGATTAAATACATTGTTGAAACAACTAGTAGCTTAACTTCAACTCCAATCATGACTTTTACTTGAATTGCAATTGCAAATATATTAACTTTTAAATTAACTATTAGATACAACTATTAGCTTAACACCAATGATTCTACAATTATTAGTTTAATTAGATTAATTCCAATGATTCTAGAACTATTAGCTTAACTTCAATTATTAAATTAAATTTAGATGAACTCCGTCACTTAGCATGAGAAGTTGACCTTGATTGCATTGAAACCATGTACCAAGAACAATCACTTAGGTAATATGGAGCTTATGTGATAGTTGAACTCCATTGGTTGGGAGTCGAGTTAATGTGCATAAGGCTTAGTCTAAGCTTTATATTAGCTTTTAAAATAACTATTAGATACAGCTATTAACTTAACTCCAATGATGATACAACTATGACCCTAACCTCAGCTATGAGCTTAACAACCATAAATTAAGTGGTTGTTATATTTACTTAATTATTAAATACAACTAATTGACGCATTCTTTAGTAAAAGACATAATCAATATATTAAATATATATCTCTCAACCTATTTCAAACATATTAATCTTAGTAACATGGTTGTTGCTATTAAATTGCTTAAATATATAAATTTAATTTAAAAATACTAATGTGAAACTAGCATCAGACATCGTCACGTTTTGTGATTACTCCTATCCCAAAAAAAATCTAGATGCGTATGCCAGCACAGATCATGTTTAAAACTGAGAAACCGGGTCACCTCACTAAGGCTACAATATCCCAATATTCGCATTCTTGTGACAACGACAAATTCATGAAGTGAACTTACAGTTTCATAGGATTCCAACCATGGAGTTTGTGCAAATAGAGCACTCCTTCCAAAATCCAAAATGAATCTAATATCTTCCCCTCAATAGTTCTACGCTTCAAGCTATATTACACCATACCCACCAAGTTTGTTCCAAGTTGTAGAACTATGTGCTTATCCGGCCCCACCAAATCAGTATGGCGTGTCTCTCCACTTTGTTGAAAATATCAAGTCATAACCCTGCACAATAATTCTGCCATTGCTAACTTTCTTAGGTGGAGAATCCTATAAGAATTGCAGTATGAACAAGAAAGAGGTCAAGAACATTAGTCTTGCAATGGACATCTGTTCCCATCGCGGGCGGGCACCTGAAATGCACAATCTGGATAGATGATAGGCAATGTTATCTTGTCAGTGTTGGTGAAATAACGATGGAGAAAAAGCAAATCCACTTCCTGTCATTTATATTATTATAATATTGTTGTCGAAAGTGAGCCCTCCATTGGTCGTTAAAATCATACATGAAATCATTGATTAATGCTAAGTGGAAGTGCACACTCTGGCCTGCTATTGATCATATCTCTAAGTAACAACTATAAATTCAATCACTGGAATTCTCCCAGTTCATATACTCATAGTTGTAACTTGTAGTTGAGACTATCAGACGTCCATAACAAGCAATGGCATTCTATTTCGCAAAGTTGCTTTCCCTCCTCCTGGTTCTGGGTGCTGTTTTGGGAACAAATGCGGCAGGTCAATGTGTAGTTGATTCGGAGGCGATGAAATTGGCACCGTGCTATGAGGCCGCTCAGAACGCAAACGCTCCCGTCTCGGCCGGATGCTGCAACGCTGCCCACAAATTATCCACCAATCCTGCCTGTCTCTGCTCCGTCTTGCTTTCCAAAACAGCCAAAGCTGCAGGGATCGATCCCGCGGTCGCCATATCCATTCCCCAGCGCTGCCAATTCTCTGACAGACCCGTTGGTTACAAATGCGGAGGTAAAATAACAGTAGTTAGATTGATTATTTTACATATATACATGCAGCTTGCACTTCACCTTTCATCTTCGTGAAAATAATTCTACCAAATAATAACGATGGTATTTATTTGTTGGCAGCCTACACTCTGCCATAAAGAGATCAACGATCGGCCACCCTGCCTACATGAATAAGATATCGAGCATCAAGCATCGTATGTAAACAGGGCTGGGTTAGGCTTAGCTGAGATTCCCTCCATAGATATATTATTATGTAATATGTATTGTAAACGTATGGATGTGTCCTTGGCTTCTTATGTGAATTCAAAAATAATGGAGCCGTATGTCTGTAATCTGTGGTGTGCTGTTTTATATGAATGGAAAAATAATGGACCCGTATGTTTGTAATCTCCGGTGTGCTGTTTTACACAAAACTGTTTAAAAACATAACAAATGTGTTATTAATTATTTGTTTTTAATTATAATTATATTAGTTTTTATTTAAATGAAAATTATGATAACTCTAATCAATGTTGGAAATTTCATTAGACTCTTACTTTTCGTAATTTTTTTTCTTTTTTTTCTTTTTTGACATTCTGGGGTTTAACATTCCGTTCAGTAGACAATTTACAAGCACATCGACAGCCAACTACGTATATTCATATTTTCTTTTGGTGATAAATTCAAGAAATAGCAACATAACGTGAAAGCCGAAGGCACCTCATTTGAGAGCTAACAAGAACCCCTAGTGGTGTGACTTAGAGACCTTGTATGGAAAGAGAGTATAATTGCCTCAGACCTAACTTGTCACTAGAAGTGTGTTGGAAATTGTTTTCACGTTTGACAATTGGATTTTGTTAGTTGTGGAAGAGTCTATACAAAACTTCATTTCAAATAACATTTAAAGCTGTCTGACCAATTCATTGAGTTTTTGTTGTTGATCATTAATTATTCTACAAGATTAATATTAAAAGATCAATATCAAAAGATCAATATCAAAATGTATGGTTAGATTTTTGGGCCAAAAGATAAAAGTGGTTGAATTTGGGCTAAGACATCAGATTTTTCTCCACTCCAGGTATTGTTTCCATAAAGGAAGATTAAATTTTTTGAGTTTTGGGGCTTCTTGGTTATCTAAACTGATAATTTTCCTGATTAAGGCTAAACTACTAATTTAAGATCCTAGAAAGCCTCCAAAATTAGTGATTGATCCTTTATGTGTATGTGGGGAAAAAATCCATTCTAAACTTGAGGGAACTTTCAAAAATGTATTTTTTTGAGTGATTGACGCATGAAGATAAATCACTAGGTTGGAATGACACAATGCTTTTAAATCTAGAATCTTATCCTAAGTAATATTTTAATTCCAAAATTTACCTTCAAAAGGAAAATTTCCTACTTTTCTATTTATTTCTTTATGAACCCAACAATTTCTCTTCATGAGACTTGCACTTAATGATTTTCCCGCAAAAGGAAAATTTCTTACTTTTAATTGTTTTTCTAGCCTATAAATGGAGTGATCACTACAACAAAAACTGGATTTAGCGCCGGATTTTAGTGTAATTTTTTTCCTAATTGTGGTGAACAATCCGGCGCTAAACCAGGCGCTATTGTACATTTTCATAAAACGCCGTCTATTGCATCTTTTTTTCCGTCCTTTTTAACATCCATTTTTGTGTCCATTTTTGCGCCCAATTTTTTGCATCTAATGTTACGCCTTTATTTGTGCTCAATTTTTCAACTTCTATTGCATCTTTTTTTGCATCCTTTGTTACATCCTTGTTTGCACCCAGTTTCTCCTTTATGGTTTCCCCGAGGAAAATTGTTTGTGTCTCTTGTCTCTTGTGTTTATTGTTGTGCATGTTATTCTCTCAATTAAAGATCCTAAGATCATAATGCTAGCTTGAATGATAAAATTCTAAAAAAACTTTTGTATATCAAGAGTGCAGTACTCTAAAAAATGAAGGTCCTTCAAAACTTGATAAAACAGTCCCCAATAATCTACAAGGTAAATAAATGTTTCATTTGGCCTCCCTCTACATAGAACCCATCATGAATAGACATCGGCCTCATGAATTCATAATAAGATTAAAAATAGAAGTATTTATCATCATTGTATGTGAAATGTGATGAATTATTGCATGTTGGTTCTTCATCTATGAAATTGTAATCTCCTTCATGCAGTTCACAATCACCATACAACTCATAGGAATCATCGTTAGAGTAGGACATGGCTTCATTTTTTTAAATTTTTTCTCATTAAAAGATTAAATTCTGTAGGATTAGAGGAAAGAGCTATGATACCACTGTAATGAATGTAAATCATAATTTTGTCTCACTAACTCTCTTACACAATTTTTCAAAACAAACTAGCTAACAGCTAAGCAATGTCGGAGCTGAATGAGTGAATAGAAAGGGGTTCAGTTAAGATCAAAAAGGAAAGGGAGGGTACTGAATGTTCAATATCCTTATAAAACGGTGTTGGGACCCTTTATATTTTGAACATCATCCCACTTGAAGTGTACTTCCATAATTCTGGGATTCCCAACTTGTGCTAACTAAAACCTTTACAAAACAATCTCCAAGTAATCAATGGATATGAGAGGTATTAAGGAGACTTATGGAACTCCATTATGTGTTTATGTATCATTAATTAAATTGTTTTACATAAATTAAATTGTTTATAATGATTCTAAATTTGGAATGAGAAAAACTAGCTCTTAGGACAACTCACTCGTTTCATCTTCTGGATTTTCCAAAGGGGTGAAGGAGGCTATGAATGATATGTTTTAGGAATTGGGTATTTATATAAATGTGTTAAGTATGTATCATAACATAAATTGCATTAATTTATTACTATGAGGCTTATTTATGCATTAAACAATAAGAGTAGTCAAAACTAGGTGAAAATCTAGACAAGGTTGAGTAAAACCATGCAAATCTCAGTCATAAAGCTTCATATTATTATAAACATTAAATATCATATTGTTAACATCAAATAAAAGCCATGGAATTTTAAATCACTCTCAATAATTTCTTATAGATAATTCTTTTAACAAGATACATTAATAGAAGCATTGCAGAGCTACAATCAATGAAGGACTTGTAGATTCGAACGCTTAGATGTCTTCAAGAAATAATAACTTCATGATTTGATAGATACACCTACAATACTATCATTAATTTCTAGAATCCAGTAATTACTAATCAAAACTCCAACTCCATTTCTCATACAAGAAAAGAAGCTCAACTAGTATTCAATCTTCAGATGGGAGACTCTCCAGATCGGCAAGGGAATTCGAAAAGAATTGAGCATGAATTTAGGAAATTCAAATAAAATCCATTAATGGATGCACCAAGTTATCTAACAAATATAAAAAAATAATTTTTAAGGGGAGCATCTCCCAAATATCAGTTGATGCACGTCACTCAACCATTGAGTAAGATAACCCTCAAGAAAAAATTAAAATGACCAAAAGTCTCGATAGTGATGTGAAATAATTGTTTTATAGATCATTTAGGATTCATTGTAGAATTCAATCTTCATGTGTTCCCCTTACCTTACCTAATGCACCCTTATGAGTGAATTAGGAACTTTTCTTCTTTGTTTTCCTTTCTTTCCTTCTTTTCCAATTGACCTGTTTTTTTCTTCCTTTAGAAAGTGTGCCCTCGTGTTTCCTTATTTTCACGTCATGATGTATCCTTTTTAGAAATTGTTCCCTCTAAACTTTCCTTCTTTTGTAACTGACATGCTTCATCCTTTTTAGGAACCGTGCTCTCTAAACATTCCTTCTTTTCTAATTGACATGCTTTATCCTTTTTAGAAATTGTTCACTTTCCAGTATTTTTGGATCTTTATAATTTTCTCCTAGTTTCCTTTTAGTGTGACAACCCATTGGGTCCATAAGGCCTCATGTGCCACCTTAGCCTCCTAGCACATCCACTTAATACAAAAATTCATATTGTTACAAATATTATAATTGAAATATATAATTTAATCCCAAGGTTTACTAAATTAAAAATACCATGGAAATTAATATACCAACATGACCCCTATTAATAAATTTATTTCTCCCCCAGGGACCATGGGATTCTCAAACGTTAGGGTTTTTTGTCTATGTTTTTATTGGAAAAAATGGGGCCATTATAGAACGATACTTAAAAGTTGACTATATTTTTATTCTATTATATGGTATTGAGTTAGCTCCTCGTAGGTTACAAAAAGTATTGACTCCTAGGACATTTGTGTAATAATATGTAAGGTACAATATAGAAATATATGACCATCATTTCAAAAATTCAAAGAATCAAGTCAAATTGTGTTTTATTGTATATAGAGTAGGGTATACCTAAAATGATAGAAAAGGAGTTAAAGAATCCATGTAAATATTAGAACGGTTAGATGTAGATTTGGATCATCCTGGAAATATGACCCTAATTTCATAATTGGAGAAGGGAACAGGAGTGAGTTTCCAAAGCCTCAATATCATGGATCCATATCATAAATTGAGATGGATACTAGAAAACAATGAATCGTATGAATAAGTGGAGGAATTCATCAAGAATGAATCTAAAACCCTCAGGGTATCTAGTTAAGGATTCCGAACTCCATCACCAAAAGTGTCAGAGGTGCAAAAGGGTTTCTTGGTTGGATATGAGCAAATACCTGGGTAAAAAGGATGTTCCATATATTGTTATTCCTCAAGACAACTTGTTAAATAAGTTGTGTGATGATTATTATTATGATGAAGAGGTGGACTTGGTATCAATGAACATAATATCAGAAGAAGTAACCAAGAAAATAAATCTTATTATTGGAATATTAACACAAGAATTTTGACAGGGTAGCAAAGAATTATAAGAATAAAAAATAATTTCTCCACCTATGATTCAAGATTCATTTCCTTATTTAAAATCTCTCCCCATTATGCAGTCCATAGTATTTTTACATGAACATGGATTGAGAAAGGAAAACCCAAGCATTACTGAGCACATGAATGTTAAAAGAATTCCTTAGAGGATATGTATAGGAGGTAACCCAAATGCACCTCAAACTGAAGAAAAAATATTGCAATAAATATTCCATCCCCCCATTCATATAACTCATTAATGGGAACAAATCATAAAGGTAGGCACTTCAACAATGTAGGTTATAACCGATGATTCTTTAGCGCAAGAAGAGTTTCTTGCTGGTTTTGAACAAGAAATAACCAACTAAATATAGCTTATGATAGGGGAGGAGGATGATAAATAAATTACTTATGAAGGGGAGAAATATCAAGAACAACTAATTACCAAAATAAGAGTTATAGAACAACAACTTGCGACATAAAGGGAGTTGATAAGGAAATTACTCATGAAATAGAGGTTGATAAAGGAAGCACTCATTAACATAAAAAAATATTTGAACAATCAACTATTAAGGATGTAAATGTTGAATTACAATAGTTTATTCAACAATGAAAGTATCTAGAAACGCAACCCATGTAAAGGCAGGAAACCTCTAGTAAATAAATCACTGATGAACATTAGAGAAAATTTGGGGTCTAAAATGGGCCTTATAAGAAAATGAGCCATCTTGTAAGAGGGCAATCCATTGAATTCAAGAACCAGTGGAATTTCAAGAAAAGAGTTGACCATAATGGTTGACATGACATATTTGAGATGCAAAAAACTACTTCTTAATCATATTTTCGACATATGTCCTTATCATTTTACTCAAATTTTTAGCAAGAGAACACATTGGATGCAAAATTAAATTCTACATCCAACGAGTACCCATACCTCCTACTTTTGACAAATTGTGTTTCCCCAAAAACAAGAAATACCTAAAAAAATTGATGATAATGCATACTTTTGACAAACCCCACTCCCCCAAAAACCAGAAATACCTAAAAATCATGATGATGATGTCATCATAAGGTTTCTTCATGTATTTCTTATTTTTTGGGGAAGAGGGGTCCATCAAAAGTTCTGATTGTAGGTACTCATTGGATGCAGAATTTAATTCATCATCATGTTTTTCAGCAACACATTTTTTCAAGTATTTCTTGTTTTGGAGCAGCGAGGTCTGTCATAATTATATAGTGTGGGTGCTCGCTGGATGCAAAATTTAATTTTGCATCATGAAAAATTTAATACGATGTCCAATGAGTGCTCCTGCTTGAAAACTAAGTAAAACGAGAGGGAGAAATGTTGAAATTACGAGCCAAAAAGTAGTTTTTTCTCTTTTCCTAAAAAAGTCATAAAAATTATTTTATTATTTTCCTTAGGAGGCCCATTTTATACCTTAAATTTTGCATCATGAAAAATTTAATTCGATGTCCAATGAGTGCTCCTGCTTGAAAACTGAGTAAAACGAGAGGGAGAAATGTTGAAATTATGAGCCAAAAAGTAGTTTTTTCTCTTTTCCTAAAAAATTCATAAAAATTATTTTATTATTTTCCTTAGGAGGCCCATTTTATACCTTAAATTTTCTCTAATGAATGAAACAACATTCAAACAACCAATCGTTGAATAAGTAAATATTAAATAACATAAACCAATTTAAAGAGGCTCTGGTTCAAGAATCCCCGCAATAGGAGAAAGAAATGGAGTATTCTCCTAATTTGGAAGAGATCAACCACCTCAAGATGATTGGTTTCGATAGAGAACTTGTTGATATTATCAGTTCTTTGGGGAAAACTAAGAAGAGGAAAGTAGATGACCAACCAATATAAGTAGAGCCTGAAAGGAAAAATATTAAAGTGGGGTCATAATATCCATATCTAATGAAGGAAATTGGATAAGAAGTCTTCCAATATACAAGATCACCTAAGAACGGAGTAATTAATTGAATGATACTTGATAAACAAGAGTTGTTGTTCGCCATATTCCACCCTCTCATTTTAATTTTAAATTATCTATTGTAGCATTTGAAGGTACTTTTACTACACCCACTACTACACTACATGCAAGAAAGACACTAAGCTACTTGTGGAAACAACATCATCCTCTAAGCATAATTGATCCACTTGAGATATTACAGGAAGATCAAAAGATGAGGATTGAGGCATGAAAGGATGTTCTATGTACATCTAAATTGGAAGCTTTATGTTAAGATACACTCCTTTCTAGATATGATCCTATTATAGGACAATTTTTAATTATTACATTAGAACCCTTAGTACTAAAATATTATAAGAAGATGCACCCTCAGGATTGTAAGACACTAAAAGTTACATTGGATACCATGAATGCTCCTTCTGAAGATGATGCATCCATGGCATAAGGTTAAAGCCACATGATTTATAGTAAGTATAATCAAGTATCAACTTACCATGGTTGTTACAATAATAACAATAATAATATTGAGGCTATTACCCTTAAAACCCAATTTTAAATGCCAAGGTAAAGTCACTAGAAAATGAAAAGGAAAAGCTACAAAATAGTCCAATCAAAATGGGAAAAGGGAAGCAAAATTAAACATATTCCATTTTTTATTAATGGAAAATTATGAAAAAATCATAGAATTATAAGTTGAAGGATGGATGAATCCTTCCCAATCACCCTACATATGCTAGAGGACTAAGAAATATTAGATGGCCAAAAAACAAAATAGCATGAGTTGAATTTTTGAGGAAAGAGAATGCTTCCTTGTATGGATAAAAGTATATAATAGATGAAAGGATTAAGGAGTTGAAGGGAAATAGGGACAAAATGGGATACCTTAGTTTCCAAAATGAACAAGATCACATACATATCAACTTTCTAAAACATGATATTACTGAAATTAGAAACAAGTTAAACTTGGATTATTCAAGTAGCCATCAAGTCACTTAAACCAAACCAATGTCATTGTTGGAATAGAGAATTGAGAATATAATATTACACTTATTAGAATATAGAAGATTAAATAAAAAAACAACGCCATGAGTATCCTATGAACATAGTTAGCAAAGAAAAGAATGGAAAACTTAAAGGAACAAGTTTAAAAACTATATGCAGTAGAGAATAAGGTGCATGAATGCATAAAATATATTATTTCACTCAAAGAAGAAATCGATACTTGGAATTTCATACACAAAGAGGAAATAATTGAATATAAAAAAGTAAAATCTCTAGCAAATATAAACATAAAAGTCTAGAAGGAAATTGTCAACAATCTCCCACTTATAAGAAATCACCTTCAATTCTATCTAGAATTTGATAGACTATATAACAAAGTGTTGAAGTACCTGACCAATATAGATCAGGATATCCAATCCAAGTATAAAATTTCAAAGGTATCCAAAAGGTTGATAAGCACCTTATCCACATATGATTTCAGAGTATTGGGAATCATAGACAAGACATTAAAATATATGGATGTAGAAACCAACATAAGCAAATTAAATAGCTTAAATACTATTAAGACCAAATTTGAAGAATCATAAAGGTTCCTTCATCCATTGTTTAAATACATGAATGGGATGACCCCCCATGGTATTCCATGACCATGTGAACAATATCAAATTATATTCTAATAAAGAGTACAAGAGAATATTCTAGAGTTCCATGCTAATATTGATAAGTGTTCTAGATAAGTACACTATCCTTTCGATGATAGAGATATTAAATCAACTAAGGCCATCCACTGGTAGTGCAAGTTTATGAAAAAATATGGTTGAAGACCTTGAGGATGTTGATTATACCCCTTAGTATTAGACAATACCTTAGGATATTGAAAAGATAAAGGTCCATAAACCAAAAAGGGTTGAGCTTCACCGGTATACTAATTGATTTTGTAATTACTAGGGAGTAGAGGAAAGTGAACAAATATGTCATGTAGTGATCTGTTTGCCGGGAAGAGCACTCAGTCAATCCTTAACAGTAAAAAAATATCTTTTTCTTTATCAGATTTTTCATTTAATTTTGTGCAGTAAAAGATAGTTTACTAGTGAAATACCTCGAATTTATTTTGCTCTTAAATCCTGCTTCTGCTCCTGCTCCAGCTCCTGCTTTTCCCTCTCCTGCTCCTGCTCCTGAAGGAGCCTTATTGCCGGCTCTGATTTTCCACCCTACCAACCAGTAGGTTTGCTGGCCCTAGGAAACCGACGGGTTTCCTAGCCCCCGAGCCCACGTACCAATAAAATGGACAGCAACCTCCAAAGTGAAAATCTGCCTGGAGTTATTCCCCCTCCTCCAGCTATTTTCCTTCCTTGCTTCTATTCTTCGGTAAAAATTTCTTCCCCCTCCTATTCTTCCGTAAAAACTTCTCCCCCTGTTCTTCCGTAAAAACTCCCTTATACCTCCTTCCTCCATCGCCTTCCTTTCTCCACCGCCCTTCTTCCACCGCCCTTTCATTAATTTAAGTTATTTTTATNTACTAGTGTGCATGTGTGAGGTGTGCATGCATGGCCAATACATGCACAGGCTGCACATGTACTATAGCAAAAACCCCTAAATTCTAACTGATACAAATAATATTTC
>LPNX010155652.1:53154-73576 GCA_001517045.1 Pseudotsuga menziesii
ATAATATGGGGCATTACATGTCATACTATCATCATAGGGACATCTAGTATTTATTGGGACTTGTCAACCTCCCAAAAAAGAGAGTTCCAAGAAACACAAAAAGAAATGATTTTTAGTAAAAGAAAAATATGGAAATTTGTAAAAGTTGATCAAAAAATTTTTTGCAATCAAAAGGCCTTCAAGGTCGTCAATGTGCCAATTATTCCCATAGGATTTCCTAATAAAAAATAAAAAGGAGTGCATTGATCAAATATAACAAATCATTATTCCAATTTATGGTTATTAACATAATGAATTACCAACTCTTCCATGATTACCTATGGTATTGAGCATACAAGAGTTATATTCCATCATATGTGCAATGATGATCTAGTGGCCCTCTCATTAAGTAAATATCTTGGCTACAAAAGAGAGGACTAACCTCAAAACATAGGACTAGATAAAACGTTTATCCATTAGGATGTCAAAATTTCTAGAAAGAAAATACAATAGCATTAATAAGATCAGAGCTAGGTATCCTCTCACGCTATCCTCTTTCTTCTCTATAAATGTTATCAAAAGGAATTCCATGTAAAATAAATATAATAGCAATAGGAATGAGATCAATGATCCCTCCTAGTGTAGTCTTATTGTATTAATGAACACCTAGATTTTGTGTTAAAGTAAATAAATACCTAGTTAAATTGTCATTGGGTTTAATGAAATGAAATCTTATGCATATTATTTTGTTCCTTTTTTTGTTCAATTTCTTCCATTCTATTTCACGAATATGTGGAATTTTGTATGAATTTAACTACATGATTTTCTATATACTATGAGCATCTTTTAATGGTAAGTGTGATTAATTCGCTCCTACTTAGTGTGTTTATGATGTGTTACATATTACCTTTAAGAGATGAAACTATGATTAAAGCCAAAAAAAATTCTCCAATGGTTATTATTGCTTTTTCTAATCCACTTTTCCCTTTCACATCTTAATATAACATTTGGAAGTTATTTACCAACACCTAGGATTGATTCCATTCACTATAGATCTCTATTGCAAGTCCATTCATTGAAATATTAACTGAAAAGAAAAGAAATCTTTAATGATAGACTAGGAATTATTCCTTATAAACCTAGGGTTCCCTCTCTTGACCCAAGAATTGGCTTGATGGTCTAAGGTGGTGTGAAAAGGTGCACCTTGTATAACTCTCCTTGGCCTTATAACTTCTCCTTAAAATATTCACATTTCACTTTGACATTGACATCAATATAACGTACTCTAGTGAGAAATATCATTCTATACCTAGGGTGGCGAGGGGAATAACCTAGGGAATAAGACAACCATGTGTTGGAAAGGAGGACTTGGTAATCACTATTCATGATAAACCAATAAAATTGTAACTAATGTAAATAAACCATACACTGTCTAATCTCCTAATAAACCATATTTTTCTATCAGTGGACAGGTCCATTGATAATTTAGAACAAGGTTGAGATCATGCTTCTAATGAAGAAAATAACACACTATGATAATAATTTTAGGCTAAGTGGCACCGAAATATCAAATCCCAATCATTCCAAAAGGACTTAGGCATGGCCATATTCATTTTGAACAACTCTTTTTATAGAATAAGGTCAATAATATCTATAATAATATGTTAGTCCATAAAATACATGAAAAAATCATGAAGAATGTATAATTTGTCCAACCAAGTGTAACTAGTGACATCGGTCAATCCCTCTAATAAAAATTATTCTTCTTACTTAGTTAGTACTACCATAAACAAGGAATGTCTACAACATATGTACCATGTATTTTCCAAATCCAAATAAGATTTCTAGACAAATCCCATCACAGTCATGTCTATTCGACATATCCCAATGCACCATAAAATCTACCTTCATCCATGCTTTCCAAATACTTTTGATAACAAAAAAACTTAATACTTGTAAGTTGTGAAGAGATAAAATTATATAACATTATCAAAATTAACCCCCTCATATTTCTTATATGTTGTGTTATGACAAAATGATTCCTCAATAATACCTATGAACGAGAGAATTTATCCTAACACCAAATGAATCCTTCAATATCCAAGATTCTACCATGAGTCACAATATCATTAGAATCTAAACGTCCATCATCCTTGGGAGTCATGCAAACATCTGAAGATACAATATCGAGTCTTCAAGATTCACCATCTTTGGCACACAAGTACAAATGAAAACAATTTCCCAATCTGTGAAATCAAGCCTTGATGGTAAGCCAACAAGATACATAATAAATATTAAAGCATGAGGAATTATTCTTAGAACAATCTATTTTCTAGTGAATTGAAGGTTTTTTATTACATGGAAAATGAATTTACATTGTATACGCCCAAAACACCATTCACACATAGCCATCAAAGCACTTCACATAATAGATGGGATTTCAAGGTATCTCAATATTACACTTAAATGTGTGAAAGTCTAATCAAGAGTCTCATTGAGACGAATCAACCGATAAGCAATTTTATTGTCACTAACCTTGGACTTAGAGGCCTAGAAAAATAGTAATATCCAGCACATGCCTCTAAAACCTTGTTATGTCACATAGAGAATGGATAATGAAATGAAAAGTGTTTATTCACTATATTAGAATAATATAGAGGTGGGTGTCCCTAAAATTTTCCCACAAATATGCCATTTTCAACAATTAACCAAGGGAAAAAACAAACACAACATAGAGATTGGGTTTCAAGGGGAATCCTTTCATAATTTATCAATGGAGAATAATATGAGGAGAGATGGTATATGATTCACTTCAAAAAAAAAAGAACAATAAAATAATGTCATGACCTTATCCACACACTTTGAAGTAAAACCAAAATAGGACAACATATACATAATGAAATTTTGGTCAATCAAAAATAATTTTTACGGAAAGAGCCCATTTCCTAGACTCTCTTGTCCACTTTATGGCCTCCCAAGTAGAAACCATCGTTTCCACAATAAAATTTCCTTACAAAAACCCTGTCTTATCCTTAAATAAAATATTTTGGTTGGCATCCTTCACCTACAATATCACCACCTTATCCATGACTGTGTAAGAAATACTAAATAAATTTATTGATCACCATACCCCAATGGTGTAAGTAGGAGCATTCTCCGAATGAGATGATATCTAAACAAATAAATTAATGGCATTAAAATAAATGTGAATAAATTGATCTCTAAAATTATCCCACATATCCTTGTATGCCACACAATGAAAATCATAAATCCTTGGATAAAGACCATTCTACAAATAGCTAAGGGATGCAAAAACTTTATCCTTCATTAATTACTCCTCCATATTATCAAGGATTGTAACAAATACTTTGTAGCACCACCTTGTAACAATTATTCCTAGTAGAAACAAGTTCCTTTGATGAGGAATACGGAGAAACAATGCTTTAAAAATCATCATGAAACATAACTTTAATAGCATAGAGAAATTAATCAAGAGAATGATCATATTTCTGAATACCACACATCAATAAATATATTTTTCATTAGAGGAAATTGGGGTCTAAAATGGGCCTTATAAGAAAACGTGCAACAATAATTTCTTGTGAGTTGGAATTCAAGAACCAATAGAATTTCAATAAAATGAGTCAACCATAATGGTTGAATTGACATATTTGTCATAAAAAAAAACTATTTTTTTGTTCGTATTTTCGACATGTATCCTTGTGTTTTTACTCAAATTCCGACCGAGAGAGTGCGTTGGATGTGTAATTTGATTCTACATCCAACAAGTACCACACTGCATACTTTTGATGGACCCCGCTACCCCAAAAACAAGAAATACCTGAAAAAAACGTGATGACAATGTCATCATCACATTTTTTTAGGTATTTTTTTTTTGGGGGTAGCGGGGTCTATCAAAAGTATGCAGCGTGGGTACTCGTTGGATGGAGAATCAAATTCTGCATCCAACGTGCTCTACCGGTCGAAATTTGAGTAAAAACACAGGGAGATATGTCGAAAATACGAACACAAAAAGTAGATTTTTTCTTTCTTCCTCCAAAATTAATAAATATTATTTTATTATTTTAACTATTATTTTATTATTTTCCTTAGGAGGCCCATTTTAGACCTCAAAATTCCTCTAATACTTTAATAATTCAAATAATATTTCGCAGAACTCATTCTCCTCATCAATTCCTAGACCCTCCCTCCTCTAGCAATATAGTTCTATTCTCTATGCAATACCAACACCAATCATGATGCATCCTCCTAAAGGAAAATATTATCCAATTCTTCGTTAAGGAATACATGAACCTCTTCCAACTTATTCCTAAAATATTGAATCACATGGATTTACTTACAAGCCATCATATGACCCCAACCATGTATGAATATGAAAATGTTCTTAACGGTGGTGTTATCACCTAACTTTTGCACACATGTGACCTTTCCACATATGTTGCTAAAATACATTAACGATATACATTATGTAACTCACAAAAATTGATTTTATCAATAATGAATATGTGGAATGGATGAATTACTAGAAAACACATTTTCACTAGCTTATGTGACCTCCCAATGTTAGAAACTAAGAAAAGCCTTGCTCGATATTCTCATAAACCCACATGTCTGTGTAAAATTTTAGAATTTTAATGTCTATAGTGATTGAAAGATAAAACTACATTTGGGAACCGACAAGTTCAAATTGGATTCATCTATAGGTACATGGGAATCTATTGGCCTTTATTTTTTAAATTCGAAGCCACGTGAAGAAGGCAAGCAATAACGTTGTTCCAGTTCTTAAAGTAATCCGTTTTGGATTCAAAATGAAGCCATGGGTATATGTATTCCATAAGAGAAAAGTATAACAAGTTTATGCTTCAATAATTACCTTTGAAGACCTATATTTCTAACACTCTCTTGTCATTCATAAGATTCCATGCTATCTTGACTTAATAATTCTCCTAAGAAGCAAGTCTTTTCCTTCATTATTATTAATTTTGTTTGAGAGAAGTTGGAGAGTTTAAAGGACGCCTCCCAAAGGGAGTTTTGTTTTTTATCTTGTAATCTACATTCCTTAACCTGATATCATGGAATACATGTTTTTCCATTGGAAATTTAAAATTTCGTTAAAGGTTGTCTCTTGTGCTTCTTTTCATGTCATTTTAGTAAGTCTAGTTATTAAAGTAGACCCTATGCTTGGTTTTATTTGTTTATTTTCTTCAATGCTCTACTATTTGCCATAATACCCACTCCAATATATATTGTTCTGTTCACAACCTACGGTGAAAGGAAATGTCACTCACCATTGATCTGTTTTTCCCACAATAGAATTTGAAAGTCCACTATATAGCTCTTACTTAGTTCACATATATAGGTTGTCTTCTTGACTTTTGATAACTTTGGGATTGCTGCAACAAAATAAAATTTTCAGTCATAATACCTCAAAAATGAATTTTGTTGGCTAAAGTTCAAATTCCTTTCACATATCTACAAGAGTGGTGTGTAATGCCTGTTTTGAGTGATCTTGTGTTGGTTTCACCATAATAGCCACATTGTCTCCTAACACAACTCTTTTATTCATACTGCGTTTATGTGCAACCTTGGTAAGCATTTGATAACATGGTTTCTCAACTTTATGCACTATGACCTATGAAACTCTAGTGGAATTCAATTTTCCCAATTTTCCTTCATCACAAATGAAGTTCACATTACTGAGCGGAATTTGTAAGTAATTAACAAAATAACCAACCTATAACTGTAGTGTTAGTCATTAGAACACATATTTTGTGTAGGGGGTGATTCAATTTGCAAATTTATTTCTAGTATCTGGTTTTTAGGGTTACCAACAACCTTCTAGCCTAAACTTCAGGAAATTACACATTTTATTCATTGCCTCCAATGGTAAAAGAATTTACAGACTCTAGGAAATTAGAAGGAACATCCATTGATCTAAACATTTTATCCTTATTGAATTGAGAGTGGAGAGGTGCTCTAGAGCTCACTATGGGGGAGATGCAATCCTAACATAGTATAAAAAATATTAAAAAAATATTAAAAAATTCATGTTTTCCTAAATTAAAAACTAAAAAGTCATGTCCTAAATTAAAAATTCATGTCTCTTTTGATATATTTATATTATATAATCTCCACACAAATGAAAAATATATTCAATCAACAAAATATTTTCGACCTGCAGAGAATCTTCACGCAATTAACTCAAGCAAACAAGGGATCAAAATTCTTGAGCTGTAAATTATGTTAAATGTGTAAAAAATTTAAGATAAAATATTTACACCTTAAGAAATTGTATCCCTCTTGGTGCTTGGTAGATCTAGGTTTAGTATGGATCTATGATGGTTGCACCGATATTAGTGACGTTCTCTACAACTTAGTATGATGGATATGTGTTCCTAATGTTCCTAACATAATATACAAAAATATTAAAAAAATCATGTCCTCCCAAACTAAAAACTAAGTCATCTCCTAAACTAAAACTCATGTCCTTTTTGATATATTTATAGTATATAATTTTAGAACAATTGAAAAATTAATTCAATCCACAAAATAATTTCAATCGGTATAGATTCTTCACGCAATTATATGCGGTAAACAAGGGATGAAAATTGTTGAGGTGTAAATTTTTTTAAACATGTAAAAAATTAACACCTCAAGAAATTGGATATTCCTGGGTGCTCGGTAGATCTAAGTTTAATATATATATTAAATATTTAAAAAACAATTAAATATATATAGATTCACTCTATAAAAAAGGGACCTTAAATCTCTCCTTAGTACTATGATCCTCCTTACATTGTGCCCATAAAGAAATGTCGGTGAATCAGGAAGAGTTAACGTACTGAAATACACCCATTTGAACATTTTTTATTTGAATTATTTTTTTGAAATCATCCAATCACACTTATGAAATTAATTTAGGGGGAAGAATGCACACATCTTCAAATCTCATTTCATTATGAACCATTCAAGTTACTTGCAAATTTATTTGAAAAATTCAATCAGATATGTATTTTACCAATTGAAGCATGCATAAAAGGATCTAAATATCACTTTGATTTGACTATTCCCTTCATATTACACCTATAAAGAAATATTTCATGAATAAAAAAACTAAGAGTTCTAAATACCTCCTTTTTCACACCTCAATTTCAATTCGTTAATTTAAAATCAATCAACAACTTAATGGTAACTAACATAATTGCTCCAGAAAGAGATCACAAAAAAAATCATATAGCTTAAGTAAGGACTGACAGGATAGGAATCCAAATAATTTTCCTCAATATTCTTCTCATGAAACAATAAATTTTGGTTCCCTAAGGATAATCATGAATTACTCTATGTTTCAAGGTTAAGAACACCACTAGTGGTATCAAAGCACTTTCCTAGTCTAGAATGCCTCCAATTGTTTTGTACAACTTTTAAGGCCAGATACATGTTCCAATGTATTTAAATAACCTAGAGATCCATCATTTAGTGGTTATACATGCAATTGGGGAAGTGTTCATTCTTAAAATATAATTGGTACTAATTGCTCACAATTATTGGGCATTCTTGTAATGTCTGTTGGTACCTCTTCAAGTAGTAATGTGTCAAACTTTTGTATACGAAATTGCACTTCCCCAAAATCTTTGGTATATAGAAAGTACCCTAGGAAATATGAAAAATACATAGATAATATAATTAACCATGTTATTTCTATAGTGGTGCTGAGCAGAAGAGCGAGGAATATTACTCTCTCATACTTGGGTAGTGGATAAGTACAACTAAGGGAATAGTTGATCCTCCTTATTGGGTAAAGTAATATTTTTGGACCTTTCAAATACATAAGAGGCCTATAAAACCTAAAAATATGTTGTCCTAGAGACATAAAACTTAACCCCTTGTCACTAGCTAGTGATATTCTTTTATAATTGCATCCATAAGGAATTTTAATTTTATTTGTTTTAGTACAATAACGATACTCTTTGTGAGAAACCAATGAAGTTCCTACATCTTTTTGTTTAGAAATAATTTGGAGATTTTGTTTGGACAATAATATTCTACAAAGAATAAAATTCTTCTTAACATAAAAAGGATGTATGGAATGTCCTAGAAACCTTGTTGGAGACCTATGTTAAAAGAATCCCCACATCGTGTTGATCCTTTTGTTATAACTCTCTAACAACTATTTTTTGGGTGGTTCAATGATTATCTAATTTGATAATATGTCCCACATGAATATTGTTTATCACCTATTCATTTTGAGAAAATTTGTTGTTACTCCTTTTATGATCGCAAGTTGTCCCACTATACACCTTGAACTGAAAAATAATGGAGTAACTAGCCAGTGAGATTCTTATGGACACCACCAATATCGAGTCATTGATCACACAATTTTAGTCTATTATTATCCATATCATCATAAATATTACTAACCAATAAAAACTCATCGATTCTATTCCTTAGCACATGAGGTTAACACCTAAAATAAAGGATCCAAACATTGAACCATTTGTCAATGAATAATAGGGCTCTCACGATGTCTTTATATGAGTGTAGCCTCTATCATTTAAGGATAAAAATTCATGGGAACTATTCCTGAAGGTTGACACATGTGTAAATTTGATGGTTCAAATAGTTGGGGTTCGGTTACCCAAATGTAACACTATTTTTGTCTCCAAGGATTTAGGGATGAGATTCAAAAGTTAAAAATTGGGTTTCTACATTTAGCCATAAGACATTGGAAATGGTACTATATATGTTATCATCCTTGTATCTTTGAGAAAATTTGTTAATATCATCCATGATCTCTTTGACGGTCACAGTCAGTACCTAGGTAGGTTGACATAATTATGCCAAAGGAATAGTTGTAGACTATAATATGACATTTTAGAAATTGGTAATCTACACAAATGGGCTCTTTGATTTTTTTCTTCCTATAATTTATTCCTCAATGGAATTAACGAGGAAATTTAAGTACATGTAATTATGAAATCATCTCCAACATGGTGAGAATCTTCTAATTGATCTAGAGAAGTTTAAATGGTGATCAATTCCTAGCTAATAATACCTTACTTTCAATCTCACACTTCCAACACTCCAATTACTCCTACTTCTAGCACTTCCAATGTGCCACTACAATGAATCTAAAAGTTATAATTAAAAAGAAATTAAGTGATTCCAAATAGATGTCTCCCTACATGAGCACCCAAAAATATATCACCATGGATTGTAGTCAAGAACTAGAAGGGGGAAAGACTCTTCCATGCATGTCATAACACCACACCATGTAACCTCGTAAGGAATAACCACAAATTGTGCTCCATGCCTTAATAAGTCTCTGAGCACCACAAATGTTGAAGTTGATAGGATACATCAAGCATTACAAATAAATTGTTTGAGTTGATAGTGGTATAACGCACAAGTTTGTTCATTTGACAGTAGCATAAGAAATCCATTGGCATATTAGGATTATTAGGAAATTTAAAACTTATGATAAGAAAATGGTGGTATTATAAAACTTGGGATCCAATGTGAAAATGTGAATCTACAAATGGTGATTTGTTGATGTATATGTAACTTCGGAATGTATTCACTTGTATTTATTATGTATTGTAACCCGATGTTTATTTCGGGATGTATTTGTAATGTACTTGAGTCATGTCATGCCCCGATGTTCCTATAGGGATGTTCTATAATGTAAACAACTCATGTCAAGTTATTGTGGATAACCCTCCTATTGATCAAGGGTTAAAGTCCCCGCAGTTCTAGGGCACTAGGGTTATTAGAATCTCCTAGAGAAGTCAGCCCTAGTAGGGTTTAGTCATGTCAAGAATTAGTATAAATAGAGAGATAGACTCTCTATTTAGCACACACTTACTCACACTCAGTTGTAGCGCATAGCTATTGAACAAGAAGACACTGGGGCAAGGAAGAAAGAGGTTACTGCTGTCAGGGGATCATCTTACTGTTTTGGGGTTTTACTTTTGGTGTTGATTCTATCTCTGAGGAAGTTGTAGGGTTTTCTCCATTTATGGTTTCCACAAGGAAAAACATTGTGTTCATTGTCTCTTGTGTTTGATTGTTGTACTTATTATTCTCTCAATTAAAGATCCTAACATAATGCTAGCTTAAATGATAAAATTTAACATGGTACCAGAGCTAACCTGAGAAGAAGACAATGTGCATCTATAGGAACTAGGGATTCCTACTTTATGGATCTCTCTCTACATATTTTCAGGAAAAGAAGGTTGGAATAACTCTCCTCCTTAGGGCGCATCTTCCTGTCGAAGCAGAATCCAATTCTAAGGTTTTTCAGTTTTGGACCCGACACTTCTGCTGAAAATTAGGGCTTTCCACAGAAGTGAAATTTTTCAGTGATCCCAATCCTAGATTGATATCCTCCTCAAAATTGAAGTTAGGGATCAAGATCAAATAATTTGGTTGGATAGAACTCTAGAAAAGAAAAACCCTAATCTGCTCCTGAACTAGCACTGCAGAATTTCAGCTCCAAATCCAGTTCCAACATCTTGAACTAGTAAGATATAAATCTTTTGTATTTCCATTTGAGGTTCTCAATTAAGATGTCTCATCATACCAAGCTTGATGAAAATCTTGAGGGAGCTTATAACTTCTAAGCTTGGAAGGATAGGATCTCCCTGGTTCTGGAAGGAAATGAGTTGGACTCCTATATCAGTAAGCAGGTTCCAGTTCCAGAGGGAGATGAGGCTAAGGCCTTCCACAAGAATAAGATGGTTATGGCAAAGAGGATCATTACTGATTCAATCAAGGATCACCTCATACCACAGGTGTCCTCCCTAAAGACACCTAAAGCTATGTTTGATGCCCTAACCAAATTGTTTGAAGGGAAGAACATAAACCGGAAGATGACTTTGAGAAACCAACTAAAGAATGTAAAGATCCAGAATGTTGAGACCATCTAGTCTTACTTTACAAGTGTCTCTCAGATCAAGGAACAACTAGAAGCAGTAGATGAATAAGTGGAGAATGCAGAGATTGTGATGACCACCTTAAATGGTCTCCCTAGATCATGGGACTCCTTTATTCAAGGGATATGTGCCAGAAAGAATTTAGTCAAGTTCAACAGACTATGGGAAGAATTCTCTCAAGAAGAAGATCAGATAGAAGCTCGAGAAGAAAAGATGGGAAGTGAAGATCAAGCCCTCACATTTCATTCTAAGAAAAGCAAAAGAAGTTCTCATCACTCCAGAGGTAAGCATTTCTCTAAAACTAACTCTAGAAAAGACTTGTCTAGAAGCAGATGTTATACATGTGATGAAGTAGGACACTTTGCAAAATATTTTCCTAAAAGACAAAATAAGAAAAAGGGAAACAAGAGAAGACATCATGCTCATGTTGCAGAGGATGATGAACCATCCAAGAAGAGAACCAGATATGAAAGTGAAGACTCTTCAAGTGATGAAGAATATGTCTTGATTTCTTCTCTCACGAGAAACATTACTCATGGAAGCAATGATTGGATTATAGACAGTGGGGCTTCCAAACGTATGATGGGATTCAAAGAGTCCTTTGTAAAACTTTTAGAACATGAATCACCTCACAAGGTGAAACTTGGAGATGACTACCAATATCCAATAAAAGGTAGTGGGGAATCCTCCTATAAGCTAGACTCTGGAAAGTCTATGAAGATGCAAGATGTATTGTTTGTACTAGGACTCAAGAAGAACCTTCTCTCCATATCAACATTAGATGCAAAGGCACGAGGGTTGCATTTATAGATGGCCAAGTTATCATGTGGCCAAAGGGAAAGACTATTAATGATGCAGTAGTGATTGGGGAACAAGAAGGAGGTCTATAGAAATTGAAGGGCCATATATAACAAGCCTTGGTCCATGACACAATAGATCCAAATGAAATTTGGCATAGAACGCTTGAACATGTGCATTACAGAGCATTACCAATTGCAAGAAAATCTGTTGAAGGTCTTCCAGAAATTCAAGCAAAACATGATGGGGTCTGCAAAGGATGTGTGAAAGGAAAGAATACAAAGAAGACATTTCCAAGTAGCGAAAGCAAAGCAAATGGAATCTTGGAAATCATCCACTCTGATGTATGCAGTCTGATGTCATCAAGATCACTAAGCGTGTATGTATATTATGTTTCTTTTATTGATGACTTTTCTAGGAAGACATGGATTTACTTCATGAAGAACAAAGATGAAGTATTCAGCAAGTTCAAGGAATTCAAATCCTTGATCGAGAATCACATAGAAAACAAGATCAATACCTTTCGATCATATAATGGCAGAGAATTCACATCAAATGAATTTAAAGAGTTATGCAAAGACTCAAGTATTAAGAGGGAGTTGTCCACTCCTTATAATCCACAACAAAATGGGATTGCAGAAAGGAAGAATGGAACTATTATGGAAGCTGCAAGAGCTATGCTTCATGATCAATATCTTCCTATGCATCTTTGGGTAGAAGCTGCCAGAACAGTGGTGTATGTACAAAACTGTACTCCACATAGAGTACTCAAGAAAAAGACTCCTGAAGAAGTATTCTCCGACAAGAAACCAGAAGTCAGCCATCTTAGAATATTCAGTTGTCCAGTGTACACACACATTCCAAAAGAGAAGAGGACTAAATTAGATCCTTCAGGAAAGAAGGGTATATTTGTGGGATACTCTAAAAGCTCGAAGGCTTACATAATATACTTCCCAGGATTCAAGAAGATCAACATCAGTAGGGATGGAGACATTTGATGAAGACTCAACTTACAACAAATCCAAAAAGAGACCTATTGAAGAACCTGTAGAAGCGGAAGCACCTAGAATTCATGATACAACCATGAATGAAGAAGCTCAAGAAGAAGATCAAGAATTTGAAGAAACTCAAGAACCTGTTGTTACAGAGAGAAATTCCTATGGCTTGGGGTACCACAACAGACTGCTAGACTCCAGAAATCAATCTTTCCCAATATGCAATAGAAATAAAAACATCTAACACTAAAGGATCGAACCTCGTACCTTATTCCGGACGGTTGAAGTAGATCCCCGTTGAGCTTTCCAATCTTCAGCTTGAATTGTTATAGCATGTCCTCAACAACAAGTAAACAATACAAGCATACTATATTTCATGGTGTTAGATCTATTCTAGCATATATAATCAATAATGTATAAGCATTTGACATATTCCAATGGAAACAATATTCATTCAAATACACATTACTGGACAGGAAAAGATATTTCTATTAATATGAATCAGAGATTACAAGTGACAACCTCTGACGGCACGTCTGCGAACCGGAGAAACTGAATCCCCCACTTGGGCCTCCACCACCTCAATCCTCCATCACTCTGATAGCAAGCTTACTAGCAAAGGGAAATATTGGGAAGAACACAACAGTGCTCCAAGGGACAAAGGGATGCAGACTCAAGCCTAAGTTCTGGCAACAATGGACTATAGTTTCGGTACTCTCAATTCTCTCTTCTCTCCCATGCTTTCAATGTATCAAGGAGTTCCTTATATAGCTTCACAAGGGATAATGAAAGGTCAAATCCGTGCGATCTCAAGGCATATGGAAGGCCAGGAGTCATATGAATCGGATCCAAGACAAGGAACGCTCCAAAGGATTTTGGATTATGTACACATCCTGATGTACGCGACTATAGAGGGAATATCCGCGCATGTACACGGTTATCGGGGAAAATGCCGCGTATATCATTTTTCTAATTTTTTTAGGGATGGTCAATGATACATCAAAAGACAAAAAGTGGTCCATAGGGGCTAATGAGTCTGTAGCAGGACAGGGAAAGGCCATACAATGTGTGATTCACCTAGTGTGGTGAAATCCGCTATAACAGATGCCCCCTAATGTATGAGATCAGAGGGGTTATATGATGGCCAAAATACATTATAAGTCCATCCCAGAAGTGAAGTGATGAAGGTACCCAAATGGAAGACCAGCCACCCAATCAGCATAATACCATAATACAACTCTGCATATAACTACGAATACATATAGCAGTCCCGGATACATAAGAGTACAATGGCCATGAATAGGCATGAAACATGATAACACATATGTGGTCATCGCCACGTACAATATAAATAGATCAAAATCTCCATGAGGAAGATATACAAAGGACCATGATCTCCACAAAGGTTGAAGATATATAATAGATCAAGATCTCCATAGTGGCTGGAAATGTCTGACATATACTGGAACAAGTCACGAGAGCTGAAATCTCATGAACACTGGCACGATCAAGGAGGTAGCATATAGTGGATGCCACCAATCTGGAAGGTCTTCTACACAAACCGCTACGAGTACATGTTCTACTATGCGAATAGAGGTGTCGAGGTCGAACATAGTAGTCCATCATCTCATTACCGTTCATTGATGTATACCATTAACAGACGCGAGATCACCCACCAATAATGAAAATGGGAATCAAGGTACTAGAGTGCAAACTAACAAGTGTGAATAAATGTGTTGAGGTCGAACACTTGAGAGAATCCATCGATCAGGGGACATTGATGTATTCCCAAAACTGTCGATGGCGAGAGAACCTGCCACTGATGACTGCAAGTCTCAAGGAACTCAAAATGACTCTAGATTCCAATCCCAGAATAAATGATCTGAAGTCGATGGGATGAAATCCACTGGAAGGAGGGAATTAGGGCATCCCCCATCATCCAACACGAGGTACTTAGCAAAGCTGTATAATGTGGAAGGAATCGATCAAGGGGAGTGTCAATGGACAAACATACTATAACATGCGACACAAAAATAGAGAGAAACCAAGAGCAAGTCAATAATATCAAGCCCATTGTGCCCCCAACCCCAAAGAAAAACAAGGAACATCCCCAGTGGAGTCGCCAATTCTGTTACGGAGAGAAATTCCTATAGCTTGGGAAGAACACAACAGTGCTCCAAGGGACAAAGGGATGCAGACTCAAGCATAAGTTCTAGCAACAATGGACTATAGTTTCGGTACTCTCAATTCTCTCTTCTCTCCCATGCTTTCAATGTATCAAGGAGTTCCTTATATAGCTTCACAAGGGATAATGAAAGGTCGAATCCATGCGATCTCAAGGCATATGGAAGGCTAGGAGTCATATGAATCGGATCCAAGACAAGGAACGCTCCAAAGGATTTTGGATTATGTACACATCCCGATGTACGCGACTATAGAGGGAATATCCGTGTATGTACGCGGTTATCAGGGAAAATGCCGCGTATATCATTTTTCTAATTTTTTTAGGGATGGTCAATGATACATCAAAAGACAAAAAGTGGTCCATAGGGGCTAATGAGTCTGCAGCGGGACAGGGGAAGGCCATACAATGTGTGATTCACCTAGTGTGGTGAAATCCGCTATAACACCTGTAGATCCACCTCTGGAGAAGAATTCTCATAAGAGTTAACCTGCTTGGGTACGAGAAGCTATCCAAGGTGCGGAAATATATGGGACTCTAGAAGAGAATCACAGAGAAAGAAAGAGGACCAGATACTGCTTTGGGCATGTAGCATTACTATGTGATTTCACCGATAAAGAACCTTCCAATTATGAAGAAGCAACAGAACAAAAAGAATGGAAGGATGCTATGATCGAAGAGTATCAATCGATCATGAAGAATGATGTTTGGGATGTTTTCCCAAGACTAGAAGGGAAGTCGGTTGTAACTTCCAAATGGATCTACAAGATGAAGCATGCTGCAGATGGTAGCATAGAAAAATATAAAGAAAGATTTGTTGCTCGTGGTTTCTCCCAGAAAGAAGGAATAGATTATGAAGAAACCTTTGCACCTGTAGCCAGATACACTTCCATCAAATCAGTACTTGCTCTGGCTATAGTAATGAAATGGAAGATACATCAAATGGATGTCGAGACTGCTTTCTTGAATGGTGTAGTAGAAGAGGAACCGTATGTGGAGAAGCCACTGAGTTTTGAGACACATGACAGGGAGTCTCATGTATGTAGATTGAAGAAAGCCCTGTACAGTTTGAAACAGGAACCTAAGACATGGTACGACGCAATTGATAGCTTTCTATCTAGTTTGGGCTTTACCAAGAGTAAAGAAGATTCCAACCTTTACTACAAGGTTGAATATGGAAACCTAGTGATGCTCCTACTATATGTAGATGATCTGTTTGTAATAAGTATGGATGGGTTGATTGCTGATACGAAGAGAAATATTGTTGCAAGTTCGAAATGAAGGACTTGGGTATGATGCATTATTTTCTAGGTATGGAGGTGTGGCAGAGTGCAGATGGGATTTCCCTAGGACAAGGGAAATATATAGTAGAAATCCTAAAGATATTTGAGATGATGGATTGCAAGGCCATGACCACACCTATGGCATCGAACCTGAAGCTATTGAGTGATGCTTCATCAAAAGCGGCTGATGCTACAATGTATCATCAGATGATTGGGTCCTTGATGTACCTGACGAACACAAGACTAGATATTTGCTTTGCTGTAAACACCTTGAGCCAGTTCTTGACAAATACGAGACATGTTCACTTGATTACTGCAAAGCATATTCTGAGATACCTGAGGGGTACAGTTGATTATGGGCTCAAGTATGATACGAATCAGAAGATTAACCTAGAGGGTTATGTTGATTCAGATTGGGCAGGTAGTGCCATCGATAGGAAGAGAACTTTAGGGTGTTGCTTTAGTATGGGATTAGGTGTGATCTCTTGGTTTAGCAGGAATAAATCATGTGTGGCATTGAGTACAGCTGAAGGAGAGTATGTCACAGCTTGTTCAGCTAGTTGTGAGGTAGTATGGCTTAGGAAGCTATTGTCTGATTTATTTGATCTCTAGTTGGATTCTACTTGTATAAATTGTGACAACCAAAGTTGTGTGAAGTTGTCAGAGAACTTGGTGTTCCATGACAAGTCAAAGTATATCGAGATCAAGTATCATTATATCAGGGATATGGTGCACAGGGGAGTAGTGAAGCTCCAGTATGTTGTGATGGATGAATAGATAGCTGATGTGTTGATGAAGCCATTGGCTAGAGTGAAGTTTGAGTACTTCAGGGAGGAGCTTGGTGTTCTCTAGATCGAGGTCCCTTCTAAGGGGAAGTAATGAGTCTGTAAGCCATTATGACGAGTAGAACAGATGTAAGGGCTGAGCCATTCTATCATGGTGAGAGGATTATTTCCTTCCATGTCAGATATGAGTGCTGAGCCATTCTGATATGACTGTAGGATTGGTTCCTACATGATCAGATATAAGGGCTATTGCCATTATTGGAATGGAGCTGCCTGGTGAGTTACTAGGAATACTTGGTCTAGGACTAAGGACCTTTCTGATACGATTGTAATATGTAGTCTTACATGATCATATGTGAGCACATGGAAATTTTGATGTGATTGAGGGATGTGTTCCCACTTGATCAAATATAAGGGCTATTTTCATTTTGTCATGGTGAGAGGATTGCTTCCTTCCATGTTAGATGTGAGTGCTGGCCATTCTAATGTGACTATAGGATTAGTTCCTACATGATTAGATGTAAGGGATACCGCCTTTCTGACAAGTCAAGGTCATATGTGAGTGTCAGCCATTCTGATGTGATTGTAGGATTGGTTCCTACATGATAAGATGTAAGGGCTATGCCTTTCTGACAATTCAAGGTCAAATGTGAGTGCAGGCCATTCTGATGTGATTGTAGGATTGGTTCCTAGATGATCAGATGTAAGGGCTACCACCTTTATAATGAGTCAAGGTCAGATGTGAATGCCAGCCATTCTAACTTAGGGTCATATGTAAGGGCTACCACCATTCTCTGAATGGAGGCACCTGGTCAGTTACCAGGAACCCTCGGTCTAGGACTAAGCACCTTTCTGACGAGTCAAGGTCAAATGTAAGTGTTGTGCCTTTCTGATGAGTCAAGGTCAGATGTGAGTGTTGGCCATTCTAACTTAGGGTCAGATATAAGGGCTACCAAAGATCTACAAGGAGGTAGGCCTACAACCAGCATGAAAAAGTGCTGGCTCTGTAGAACTTCCTGTAACGAGAAGAATCATGAGATAGCACATATGATGATGACCCAGTGATGATCTAGATCGAGCTATGATTCAGATCAAGTTATGATGTGTCCGAGATGATCCAGATCGAGTGATGATCCAGATCTAGCAGTGATGATCCAGATCGAGTAATGATCCAGATCCAGTGATGATGATCCAAATCGAGTGATGATCTAGATCCAGTGATGATGATCCAGATCCAGTGATGATACAGATCCAGATGAAGATGACTTGAAGACAAAGATGACGAGAACTTGATGATGACCCAGATGATACAGAGAAGAAGACTTGTGCTAAAAATTGTGTCGAGAGAATACCTTCCTAGTTAAGATGGAGTGTTGATGTATATGTAACTTCAGAATGTATTCACTTGTATTTCTTACGTATTGTAACCCGATGTTTATTCTGGGATGTATTTGTAATGTACTTGAGTCATGTCATGCCCCGATGTTCCTATCGGGATGTTCTATAATGTAAACAATTCATGTCAAGTTATTATGGATAACCCTCCTATTGATCAAGGGTTAAAGTCCCTGCAGTTCCGGGGCACTAGGTTTATTAGACTCTCCTAGAGAAGTTGGCCCTTATAGGGTTTAGTCATGTCCAGAATTAGTATAAATAGAGAGCTAGCCTCTCTATTTAGACACACTCACTCACACTCAGTTGTAGTGCATAACTGAGGAAGAAGAAGACACTGGGGCAAGGAAGAAAGAGGTTAATGCTATTGGGAGATCATCTTACTCTTTTGGGATTTTACTTTTGGTGTTGATTCTATCTATGAGGAAGTTGTGGGGCTTTCTCCATTTATGGTTTCCCCAAGGAAAAACACTGTGTTCATTGTCTCTTGTGTTTGACTGTTGTACTTGTTATTCTCTCTGTTAAACATCCTAACATAATTCTATCTTAAATGATAAAATCTAACATGATTACCATATAAAATCCCACATGTTCATTATTGAATGGTCGGTTGTGATGTTACATTAGGTGCATAATAGCTCAATACATTTGGAATGGTCACCATGGAATTTAAGATACTATATATGTTTCATTCATCGAGGAATGGAACAAACATCATCTCAAATGGATTAATTTAGGTTCTCCATAAATTATCACTTCCCACCATATCGAGAAGTTATTATAAAAGAAAGGTCACTTAAATATCAATGCTAAATTCAATGGAAATAGGTCATGGACACACCTCCACTAGACATTCAACATGCCTTGTAGCTCATTATCTCTAAATTATTTTTTTTTTTTTCAAGACACCCAAGGGCTTACCACCAACCCAAAGCGAGCATCACCATGGTATTCCCTTAATTCCAAGAGGTCAACCCCCGATTTTTTCCTTATACGCACTCTTTTTATCAACATGATTAAATATATAATATAATCCAAGAACTATTATAGGTTGGCATCATTTATCCTAGACGTATTCTTTATTCATCACCATTGGTTATGGTATTAAAAAAGGAATGCACCTCTTGCATGTGTCTAAATTTTCGAGCTCTAGATATGTTAAATATCAAGGATAAATTTTCTATTTTAGTCATCGATGATATATTGGATAATCTTCATCGATCCCAATGATTCACTAAAATTAGCTTTGGTATGGCTACTACCAAATCTAGATGAAATATGAATATGTCCCCGATATGACTTTCCACACCATGACAATCACAAGCCCTTAATTATTCCCTTTTGTCTTCGTAATTCTCCATCCACATTCAAAGCTTCATTAACGAAATCTTTTGACCCTTCCTCCACAAATTTGTGTTGGATTTATTCATGATATCTTGGTGTATGACACCAAATGGGATGCCTACCCAAAACATGTTGGTTGTTCCTTGCAATTAATAATGGATGAAGAGTTATAATTTATGATATTTTGCATCATTTATCATTGTTTATACTACGAATGGATCCATGATCCAAGGTTATGAACACCACCATATATTCACACTTCTAGTGTTTGAAGAATATTTTGGCTAACAATAATATATAGGTTTTTGCGTTTGTCCATTAAGAATCTCTCTTTTTTTATTTCACAACTATCAACCATGAGGTTCATACAAAACACCTTTTTTTAATACAAATCAAAATCATTAAATAAAAAAATTTACAATGCATATTTACTAGGCTTATATTTTAGGGGCTTAATCTACAGATGTTCAATGATGAGACTTACCCAGAATTATTGTTTCCTCTAAGTGAAATAAATCCTAATATCGGATTCTATAAGACCATTCGAAGTTCTCTTCATAGGGTGGAAGTTAGGCTAGCCTTCATGATTCCATGTGAAAAGGTTATTTCAAGGCTAATCAATAATATAGATTTAAACAATTGGTTTATAATGAACAAAGAAAATACCATCACAACATTCCAACCTTTAAGCTTATACTTTTACTACAAGTTC
>LPNX010155652.1:73993-111079 GCA_001517045.1 Pseudotsuga menziesii
ATACAAATCTTCAATTGTAGTTAATCAACCATCAAGATTCCATTTAACACTAATACATAGATGCGGAACTCAATAGTCTTCATTTCTTAAACTCTACACATAAATTCCTTGAAATACAAACATACCAATGTCCCATATAACTTCTTTGCAACAATTCCCATTTTGTTACTCATATATGATTCAAAATAAAATCTATGTAAATATTGTGCATTATAACTAAGATATTTTACATATTTTAATAAATAATATCTATAGTATAAACTAAACAAATTACAATTACATTTAATTTTTAACTTGAATACAAGTTTAAATATAAATACATGTTACATCAAATCTTATTTACTTTATATCTTAAATTAAACTTCCCTACATGATAATTAAAACCATTTAAACAAGTATTTTGAATATACTTATCAACTTTTGTATTAAACTTTTTAATATATTTTAAATATATCAATATAATACTTATACTATGTTTTCCCATGCTTTTCAAAATAAAAAGGTAATCCATAAATCATATCTTTTAAATTAAAATTATACACACATACAAATATAGGAAAAGATCTTCCTCATACATTCCATCATGATCGAACTAACCCTATCCATTCAATAAGATTAAAATATATTCCAATTATTATTATAACCCATAGTCCTTCATTATTCTAACAAATTCTGTTTCATCATAAACATGATAGTTCTTTAATTCAATCCATATATTTTTCATTTTATAATTTTATCATTGTTTTAGAGTTGATTCGGTTAAATAAGATACTTATATGTAAATATTTTTATGAGAAATATATGTATTCAACTAAACCTAATGAAAATATTAACTTGCCTAACAAAATATTAAAGTATCTCTCTACGTGGAATTCATTCCATCTGTAGATGGGCCACCCCAAGCTAAAACAAAATCCATTAAAGATAAGGAGACTAGATTAACACGTCAAACAACGTTTGAGTTCATTTAACAATTTTTGTACCTTTGAAGCTCATTTTCATTTCTTCGCAGATTAAGGATTCAAATTCGGTAGAAATTGTTTAAATGGTAGTTTTCAGTGATTGGAATTGCATAATATGTCCTAAGGATAATGGAGGGTCCTAAATCCATTTCTACAATAAAAATTGTAATTTTAATACTGGGAATCTCATTTTCAACAAATTATGTTGCCGAATTCCGACCAAACATACCTGAAAAAATACAAATGATCTAGAGATTAGCCAACTTCCATGGATATACCCTCTTATGGAACACCCGCCTTTTTAAATATATGCACAATTTTAAAATAACTAGAATCACATTTTTATTTTGGGTATGCTCTATTAGGGAAATACCTCTCTCTTTTAAACATATGCAGATTTTTAGTTTAAACAAAGACCACTTTTTTTTGCTTGGGTATGCGCTATGAAGACTTTTAGTTTTAAACAAAGACCACATTTTTCGGTTGGATATGCACTATTACAGAGACGCCCAGCCGTTTAAACATTTGCAGCCACTTAACTTAATTTTAAGTCAAGTTAATTAATTGATCTTAACTAATTTCCTTGAGATACCTCAACTTATCTTTATCTCTTTAGCTTTGATTTATCAACTTCTAGATAATAAATCTTTTCGTCTTGATTCTTCTCAACTAATGGTTATCTGTTATGAACTAATGGTTATTTGTTATTAAAAAACCTCGTTGTACATTTGTTATTTGCTAGTTATTTGTGCAATGATTGCTAGTCATCTATGTATTAAGTAGGAACTATGCATGCACCCGTTACTAGTCACCCATGTAATTGTTGATTTATTTATTGTGTTATTTTTCTCATAAACATTAAAAGTAAATAATTTATTTACTTTGTTTTATATGCAAAATGTTGCATGATGATTCTCATGCGCACTTATAATTACTTAATGCAATTATTAATGGTATTTTGTTTCCATAGAATAATAATACTTAATTATGTACAAATTATTAGTAATTTAATAGGAAACATAAATTGCTCCTATGTACAAGTTTGATCCTCCTTCCTAGAATCCTTTGTCGAGGCTAAGATATCAATGATGTCTCGTCTAACTTCTTGATTTTTCTTATCAACATTTAACATTTAGTTAGCTTCATGCTTTTAGTTAGGGCATATTAACTTCTGCCTGCCTTATGACGACTAGTGATTTCTTCGATGTTCCCTCTTAGGACTAACTTTTAATTAGATTTTATGTGACACTTAAAAACGTAAGTGCTATCTTAGCTTATTTGTATTGTTAAGTTCTTGTTGCACCAAGATGACATCGGTCATATACTTATGGCCACTTAACCAATCAACCTCCCCCCCTAATGGATTCCATGTCCCCAAAGTCAAGTCTCCAGTCTCGAAAGTCTACAGTTTGTAGTACAACTTAGGAATTTATACTTAAAGAGTTTTACCTTTGGAGTTTCTACCTTGATCTCCTTGTCACAAGCAGGTACACAGTTTCGACTAATAAGTCGGATATTACATCCTCCCCCCTTAAGAATAACATTGTCCTCAGTGTTTATATCTCTACAAATTTTGTCTTCAATGTACATTTTCCCTTGCAATTGTCGAGCTTTTATATACATTTCTTTGTCTTTTATTCCTCAACCTGCTCTTTAAACAACTATGGAAATCTATTTCCAATATTTATCATAAAACATATGCATAGATGTGATCTTTATCAAGAGAAACATAAATAACAACTTCCTTTGGAACATATTGTTCCCACCTTTCAGGACAACTCTTTAAAGATTAGTTTTACAAAAAAAGATGTACCTACAACATCAGTCAGTGGTACCTAACATATATAAAAACCAATCTCTCTGATAAATCATTCTTTCATTTTCATTTAATGAACAATAGCGTGCCATATTCAACTTTTGAGTCCATACCTCTAGTATGGTGGTACGTCCTCTCAAGTATATATAATCGTTTCTGTTTTCCTTAGAAACATGGATAATCATATCCAACTAACATAACATGTGCATAATCATAGTTTTCTCACAAATTCTAAAACATATACATTTTTAAATTTAGTATCAACTCACACAACACAAATTGTTTCATCACATTTGTCACTCTAGGATTCACCTCATATATAACTTTGCATCCAATTCCTCTTCATTCATGACATCATGCTGCATAAATACAATAATAATAATAAAATTGACACACATAACTCTTTTATGAAATTGATGTTATAAGCATTCACTGGTTGAAATCTTCTTTCAAAAGTTTTGACATATATATGTACATGAGGGTCATCTCTACATGGAACCAGTACTTATCGTGTATGCCTCCTCAACATGTATATATATTTTACTCATTCGATATAAGGAAGATACATTCATACTATTTTTACAGAACTCAAGTGTATCTCCTGTAAAGAGCCTCGAAGCTTTGAAGGTCTGGAAACCTAAATACCTTAGATCCTGAAAGCTCTTTTGAGCCCGATAGCTCAAATATCATCTACACCTTAATAGCTCTTTTCCTAGGAATTTAATATCACAAAGTCCTCAACAATTTAGGTGCTCCAGATGCAATAAGCTCAACACCAAACTTGGGTTTTCTAGAGCCAACAAGCTCAACACCAACTCAGTTTCTCTTATTTATTCCTATTTTTATTATCCAATTTATTCTTTCCTTTTAACTTTTGTATATTTTGTTTTAATTACATTTGTTTAGTTTAGACAATTTTATTAGAAGTCTTTTGAGAATTTTAACCCAGGGTGTCCCATAATTTTTTTCTTAATATTTATTTGATTATTTTCTATTAGTATTGAGTGTACCTTCTTATTGCAGGTTTCATATGTTCATATTCACTTCTTAGGTTATGGTCTTATTGAAAAATGCCATAGCTCTTTCCTGCACTAGCTTCAAAGCACTGTGAGTTACAATAACATATATTTAATATAATTTCAAAAGAAACATTGAATTCATATTATAATCATCACTAAGCATAGCTGATTTTCTGGACCCTACTATCTCCACATCAGAACAAATAAATCTTAATTCTGTCATCCTTTATGCACCAGAGTTCCAAAATCAACATCAAATTACAAGTAGCTAAGTCATGAGGACTTTGTGAACAATGTACTCATCAAATATTGTAATCATCACATCCTGATACCATCAGTATCTTACAAAAGATGTGTAAATCATTCCAACAAGTCTCAATTTATATTTTCTATTATTTTCTTTAGCATGGATATGGTAATTGCAAACTTAGCATTCTCATAAATACTACAATTTACCATGTTTAAGTACTTAAATATAAATACCAAAATTGATTGACTTTGTTCCTCATTATAAATTCTTACAAATTATATTCTCAACATATCAAGCCATCCAAACTATGATTTTCCATAAATGCAATCGATTTTAAATCCAATTGATAACATCTTTGAACCCTTTCATAATTGTAAAAAATCATGCGAATTCTAGATGTTATCACATCACACTAAGAACCTTTGCAAGGGGTAATTCACATCATATTCTATTTTATCAATCTAACCTTAAAAGACGTACAACTGCATATCAACATGTTCTTTCTTTAATGCATTTAAACACTAAGGTTATACATAATGCTTAATTTATATGTAATAATACCTATCTCTATGCACAATCCTCATGCATTTATCATACATTATCTTGCTGAAATTAAAGTATGTCAATATAATTTTATCTTTCCATGAGTACACTTTTGTGTTAATTACTTCTACTATTTTATATCGTTAATGGAATCTACTCTTTCAACATACTAAGTATATATCTCATACTTTACTTGTCATATGTTTTGAACATATATCAAATTATTAAGGTTATTACTAATTTAACTATATCATGCCCTCTTTTCATACATTTACAACATCATGTTTCCATTAATTCTTTATGATAGATAAAACTACGAAGAATTCTTATTATCTCTTCATAGATTACTTTTTATCAAATACTTAAGCCCACTATAGTTCTTCATAACATTTTAGGTTCCTAACTACAACTTAGTTAGCCTTTATCATAGGGTTTGTCCAAGTTACAAGTTAGAAAACTCTACTAGCTAATACCACATTTATTCCTTATGTATCGGAACGTAAAATCAAATATATCCCATTCTCTATCTTTAGACACAACTCTGCACTTCATGCATTTATCTATGCAATTCAAATTATGTAAATTAGTGCATATGCATTCAAGTACAAGATTCTAAACAAACTACTTTATGTACTTTTACGATCACACAATATCATTTTTATATCATGCATGCCAAAAAGTAAATACAAAATATTGTACTCAATAATTAATTCTTCATAGAGTATACACATACCTATATGTCAGTGAGACCAATAGGCCCTAGTGTCGTTAATCTACTATGATAACACTTATAATGTCCTCAATTTCTTCAGAGTTATTTTAGAAAATGGGGTGTAAAACTTTTCTTTTGACTATACTCAAACATTCATACATTATAGGTGTATATAATATAACTTCATTTCTCTATTAATATATGAAAATCATTCAGATACTTAGGAATATAAAATTTCCATTTTACTAATCACCTGCATCTAGTAAAATGTCTATTTATTCTCTTTCTTAATATTTATATGATAAATCCATTTAAATTACTAAGAGTATATAAACCTGTCAACTCACATGTTTTAAGTTTCATATCAACTAGTTTCATATCAACTACAGTCATCACACTCATGACTCGTAACTTACAAAGTTTATCTATTACCAATGCCTGCTCACCCTTCCCCATAACATTTTCCTTACCACCACTTAGTCACCTTCTTCTATAATTATTCATTGGAAACTACTAAAAAAAGTATATAACATCTCTTCCTACTACAATCTTATAACTATTTACAACAAATTCATACATTAACATATTTATGCATTAATGCTCTGGACTATATATTCATCTAATAAAGGTACTCCACATTAATGTATTCATGTAATTAAGTTATGTCCTCCATTTGTCCATTGGCCATCTCTTTTTGTATTCCACAACTATCAACCATGAGGTTCATCCATAAAATTTTATTTTTAAAACAAATCAAAATCATTTCTGGATTAAATTCTTTTATTATTATAATACATATGGCTTATTATACTAAAAATGTGACTTAATAAATGTTGATTTATGTACCGTCCCCAACCCTTCGACCGGCGAAGAGGACTCTACCATGGCATTAACCACTCGGGCTACCAGCCCCATGAACATGCGAATTCATAAAATGATGAAACAGAATGCATTGAAGTAGAACATACACACAGATACATAATTATTTATCATACACAATGTAAGCAACATACATTCATACAAGCATTCAACATGTTCACCATATTCATTAACAGTAATATGATTGTAGGAGTAAAATAGACAAGATTACTTATCTCATAAAGAACTTGTTTGCCAACCAGCTACGTTGCTGCAACGTTCCACCCAACCATAGGCTAGCATGCTCCTAAATCTCTCAGCAATGCTGCCACCCTTGAGTTGGGCATGATTCCCCAAGCAAGAAGGAACAAGCAAGCTTACACATAGCCAAGGGTACACCAAAACACAGCCAAGCCAACACAGTTGGGTTTATCAGGCCATCTAGGAGCTGGAAAAGGCTAAATGCTAAGCTAGTGAGCCCATTACAGATCTAGGAACACCTACACCAGCACTAGCCTGACTTCTAAGACACCAACACACACCCAACACAAGGAATCGGTCCCTTCTCTGCTACATAGTCCCTCAGGCCCTAACTTCCCTTTCGGTGCTATTCAGGTGTTATGGAGAAGAAAACCATCCCTCTAGCTCTGTCTGTGTGGTTTCCAAACACACCAGGTTTATCAAGCAAGCCAAGCCCCCATCCCTGCTCCTAACACAGTCCAAATACTGACCACTACATACACGCAGTCACCCAAGTGATTCACAGCTTGGATAGGGAATAACAACTCCTGAGTCATTCTTGGCCCTATCGTGGCCAAAACGACCCCAAAACAACCTACAATAGTCCCAAAATGTAAGAGCATACACAACCAACAACATGGGGAAACAATAGCCCGTGCTCAACAATGAAGTCACTGGGAATACTTTACATAGACTACAATGGGGAAGGAAAATCAGCCTCCCAACAGGCGCATGAGAGAAATTTACACCAAATCCGAAGATACGAATGAAAACACACCGGATGGCTCTCTGTGGAAAACAAAAATGACCCTTGGAACAACTCCCTCTCCTGGCTGCATGAGACCAAATAGAAAGGAATCTTGTGCATGACACACAGGTCAATTTTCCCTGCATGAGAATGAACAGAGCTACCACCCCTGCGTGAGGATGGACAACTCCGCTTATGCATGAGGATGAGCCGACAATGGGGAGAATCGCATAGTAAAGGGAATGGCGGTGGTGGTTTTGCTTGCCAACGTGAGGGTCAACATGCTGGTGGAGTGTGCGTGTGGGCAAGGACTAACAGTCCTGCCACACTCCACTCCTAGCCATAACTACCTCAACTACTCAGCAAAACATTAAAGTGGTAGTTGGATAAGACAAGGAAAGATGGGCAATTCAAACAGGGTGGTGACACATGGATTTTCCCCCATAGCCCATGGTTTGAAAATCCCCCCTCTTATCCTTGTGAGAATCATGCCCTTTTCATTATGGTTGTAGTGAGCATAGATGGTTGGGTTCGTTTAATTAAAGATGTATATTTACATGATGACAAAAATTAATATGTATGTCGCATGCCCCGATATACTATCGGTGACAATTTCAATCCAAAACATAGCATAACCAATCGATGCTGGGGCCTTGGCCTTTAGCTCCGCACCATGATTATTTACAATATATACATCATATACATCTAATGCAACGGGGTCAAAACCAAGGTGTTACATTCCCCTCCCCCTTCAATAGCACTGTCCTCAGTGCTTTACAAAATTGAACAAAATGCTACACTGGTATCGCCTTAGTGTTCTGCAGAATTGAACAAAAATGGATGTGCCAATCGCATGGCATCCTCCAGCTCCCATGTAGCCTCTTCAGGTACGTAGTGCTCCCATTGCACCTTTACCTGACCTATGTCCTGATTCTGAAGCATTGTGACCTTCCTGTCGAGGATGCGCATTGGCTCGGTTTGGAACTCTCCCTTTGGTTCCACCTGAATCACATCCCAATTTATCACATGGTTAGGATCATTTACATATCTCTTAAGAAAAGAAACATGAAAAACATTGTGAGCCCTAGAGCTAGTAGGAAATGCAAGTCTATATGCAACTGGCCCTATTCTTTCAAGCACTTCAAACGGCCCACAATATCTTGGTGACAGCTTGGCACAACTTCCAAGCTTCAAGGAACTCTTCCTTTCCCTCACTCTAAGGTAAACATGATCCCCAACACTGAACTCCCTATTCATTCTATGCTTATCTGCATAGCTTTTCTGTTTGTCCTGTGCTGCTTTCAAATTATGCCTGATCTTTACAACCTCTTGCTCCATTTCCCTGAGCAATTCTGGTCCAAGCACAATCCTGCTCACTGGATTATCCCAAGTCACAGGTGTCCTACACCTTCTCCCATACAAAGCTTCATATGGACTCATCCCCAAGGATGTCTGCTGTCCATTGTTATAAGCAAACTCTACCAAGTGCAAGTAATCTTCCCACTTGGTTGGTTTGTCCATCACGTACATGCGAAGCATGTCTTCAAGCACTCGCTTAACTCTCTCTATCTTCCCATCTTTCTGAGGATGGTATGTAGTGCTAAATTTTAGCTTTTCACCCAAGTCCACAAACAACCCCTTCTAGAAATTGGAAGTGAACTTGACATCTCTGTCAGAGACTATTTCCTTTGGAAATCCATGCAATTTGAAAATATCCTTCATGAAGATCTTGGCAATGTCATCAGTCTTATGCGTAGACTTAACCGATATAAAATGCACTTCCTTAGACAACTTGTCTACCACAACCATGATGGTATAATGTTGTCTCCAAGTCATTGGCAATCCTGTAATGAAATCCATGGAAATAACTTCCCATTTCCATTCCGGAAGTGGCAAAGGCTACAACAAGCCTGCAGGGTGTTGATGCTCAACCTTTACCTGTTGACATTTCATACACCTCGAAATGTACTCAGCCATATCCTTTTCATTCCTGGCCAAAAGTACTGCTTTCTAGCTATAGCAATTGTCTTCTGATATCTTAGGTGACCAGAATACGGAGCTTGATGGATTTCATCCATAACAACTCTCCTCAAATATGCTACATCTGGAATATAAATTCTACCTTTATAAGTGAGAAGTCCATATTCTTCCAAGTTATATCCCTCATACCTCTTCTCAAGACTTTGCTGCTGCAATTTGTCTTTTACCTGCTCATACAATTCATCTCTAGCAGCATGACTAAAAGTCTGCGGCCTCAAATCCTATTGGCAACTACTAAGAGATGCCGCGTGCATTTCCTGCACCTTCCTGCTGAGTGCATCAACTACCTTATTCTCTTTCCCTTTTATGTGCTTGATTTCAAAATCAAACTCACATAAAAATTCCATCCATCTCGCTTGTATAGCATTTAGAGTAGGCTGATCAAACAAATACTTCAGGCCACAATGGTCTGTTCTGAGCTCAAATCTCCTACCCATCAAGTAATGTCTCCACATCTTGAGGGCATGTACTATGGCTGCAAGCTCTAGATCATGAGTGGCATAGTTCTTCTCATGCTCCTTCAGCTTTCTTGACTCGTAACATATTACGTGGTTGTCCTGCATAAGGACTCCTCCAAGCGCTTGTCCGCATGCATCGGTACACACCACAAAATCCTTCTTTGGATCTGCAAATTTCAATACGGGTGCACTGGTGAGAAGATTCTTCAACCCATTAGAGGAAATTTCAACTCAAAATGGGCCTTTTAACTTTTATTCAAATTCCATGTCATCATGTGTTAGCCAATGAAATTTCTTTAAATTTGAAATACCGTATAGGTCTTAAACACTTTTTTAATATAAATTTGGGGATAGGTATCATAAAAAAAAACTACTTTTTTTGTTTGTATTTTTGACATATCTCCCCGTGTTTTTACTCAAATTGTGATCGGGAGAGCTCGTTGGATGTGGAATTAAATTTCTCATCCAACGAGTACCCACTCAACATACTTTTGACGGACCCCTCTACCCCCAAAACAAGAAATACCTGAAAAAATGGAATGATGATGTCATCATTCCATTTTTTCAGGTATTTCTTGTTTTTGGGGTAGTGTGGTCCGTCAAAAGTATACCGAGTGGGTACTTGTTGGATGTGGAATTTAATTCCGCATCCAACGAGCTCTCCCGATCAGAATTTGAGTAAAAATACGGGGAGATATGTCAAAAATACAAACAAAAAAGTAGTTTTTTTCTTTTCTTCCTCCAAAATTAATTAATATTATTTTATTATTTTAACTATTATTTTATGAATTCATTTTAGGAGGCCCATTTTGAGTTGAAATTTCCTCTAATGGATGGAAACTTTCTTCACACCTCGATGTCCATTCAAACTTCATCCCCTTCTTTTGCAAAGAAGTGATGGCATGTGCAACTTTGGAGAATCCCTCAATAAACCTCCGATAGTATCTTGCAAGTCCCATAAAAGATATTACATCTATCACATTTCTTGGAGTAGGCCAATTCACAATGACTTCAATCTTTTCAGGGTCCACAGATATACCCTCCTCTGAGATAATGTGACCCAAATATTGAATTCTATCTCTATAGAAGTCACACTTGCTTAGTTTTGCATACAACTGGTGCTCCCTGAGAAATTTCAATGTCAATCTCAAATGTTCTTCATGCTCTCTCTCATTCTTAGAATAAACAAGAATGTCATCAAGGAAAACAAGAACAAACTTGTCTAAATATCTACTGAAGACACTATTCATAAGGCACATAAATGTAGCTGGTGCATTTGTGAGACCATATGGTACCACTACAAACTCATAATGTCCATACCTTGTCCTAAAGGTTGTCTTATGAATGTATTCATCCTTGATTCTCACTTGATGGTAACCAGACCTCAAGTCGATTTTGGAAAATACCTTTGCTCCCCTCATTTGATCAAAGAGGTCATCAATCCTAGGTAAAGGATATTTATTCTTCATAGTAACCTTGTTCAATTATCTGTAATCAATACACAACCTGAGTGTACCATATTTCTTCTTTACAAACAGAATTGGTGCTCCCCAAGGAGACACACTCGGTTGGATATACTTCTTTTCCAACAACTCTTGTAGTTGCATCTTCAACTCTAGCATCTCCGGTGTACTCATCCTGTAGGGTGTCTTGGACACTAGTGCTGCTCCTAGTACAAGTTCAATTGTGAAATCAATGTCCCTCTTTGGAGGAAGCCCTGGAATCTCATCAGGAAACACGTCCCTGAATTCCTGTAACACCTGATAGTCCTCCAACCTAGGAGTTTCATCCCATGTTGCCTCCAAAATATGGGCTGCATACAACTAGCAACCCTTCCTATAGAACTTCTTCAACTGCATTGCTGACACCTGCCGTACTGAAATCACCTTTGGAATACCTTTCACAACTACTAGGTTCCCTTCTTCATTCATGCACTTGAAAGTCTTATTGTAGCAGTCAAGCTTCACCCTGTGAGCTTCTAACCAATCCATTCCAATGAGAACATCATAGGAACCAAGTGGTAGAACATTCAAATCTACACAAGTGACCAACCCATTCATGACCAATGGGCATTTCTCTACCACTTCACTGACCTTTCTCTTAGTTCCAGTGGCTAGCTAAACTAGCCAAAACTTCCTATGCTTTACTTTCTTAAAAGCACAAATCTCCACTAATCTAGGAGTAATGTAACTATGAGTAGAACCAGGGTCAATCAAAAGAGAAACATATTGTTCAACAATCTTACCTGCTACTTCAACCACAGCTGACTGGTGATCTTCCTGGCGGTCCTCCAGTGGTGCATAAATCCTAGGGACTGCCCTTGCTACTTGACCCACTGTTTCTGCTTCTTGAATGTTATAAGCCAGTCTTGTACTCTCATTCTCGAGTGGAAAATTTCTGCGCATGTGGGGTCCTCCACATTTCCAACATTGAAGTGGTCCTCTATTCTGTTGTGGATCCTTAGGCTTTTCTCCTGTCACTCCAACTGGATTACTCGGAGCTTGGGATGGCTGCTTCTGCTAATTCATGAAGTTAGAAGGTTTGAAACCTTTCTTTCTTTGGTCAAACTTCTCATTCTTCTTGTCCTTCCATGCCTTATGGTAATCCGGCTTACCTTTGCTTTTCTCATAGAAATACTTGGCCTTCCTTATTGCTTCTTCAAGATTTCTAGGTTCATAAAACTCAATTCTATCTTTGTAAGACTGAGGTAATCCACTCAAAAAACATTGGACCTTCACTTTTTCATCTTTGATGTACCAGACATACCTCAATAGCTTCAAAAACGTATTTGCATATTCTTCCATGGTCTAATGTCCCAATCTCAGCTCACGAAACTCCTTAATCTTGTCATCATAATACCTGTCAAAGAGTTATTTCTTGAACTGTTTCCACTTAAGTCTCCTTTCATTAATCCTCTTTACTTGCTTGAAGTGTTCCCACCAAATGGATGCTCTTCCATTCAGATTGAATATGGCAACTCTTTCTTTCATGTTTCCCAAATAATCATGCACTTGAAAGTACTTCTTTATCCCAAGAAGCCAAGCTTCAGCTTCTTGTCCAGTCTTTACCTCACCATCAAATGTAGGAGGTTTAGCTTTCTTAAATTCATCCCAAGAGCGATCCCTATGGTGTCTCTTTCTTTTTCTTTTATGAGAAGAAGAACTTGAATCCCTGCTGGATTCTTTGGAGTCAGATGACCCACTAGAAGTCCTTCTCCTTCTCCTAGTACTGCTCTTCCTGCCCTTTGGTCTTGCTGTACCTCGTCCAGAGTCTATCTTTCTTTGCAAGTCTGTTAAACTCCGCAACATTGCAACATTCAACTGATGTTTCTCTTCCTGGGCTTTAATCAAGATTCTCATGGTGGCTGCAACATCTTACAGTGTCTCTTGGAATCTCCTTCCATTGGACTCAATGTCATCATTCCCATTATGGACATTTTCTCCCATGGCATCTTCTGCTCGCTCGTAAGAATATCGAGCATCATACCCATCATGGGTTCTCATGACGGAACCACCTCTGGCTTTACCACACTGTTCCTTCTGGAGTACTGCTCTTGGGAGTTATCTAAATTTCTGCAAATGTGTTCGTAGCAAACTGTTGGATGCATAATATTAATATAAATCCAAATTACTTACCTTTTCTTCTGGAAATTCATAAAACAACAATTATGCAAAAACATCGATTTTTATTTCATATTCAGCTCTGTGACCCACTGACAATCCCCTAAAATCTACTAAAATAGTTCGAATTGCTGAGAAAATTTCTACTTTGAAAAACCCAAAGTTTCCTTCTCTTCATCAGGTCTCTTCCACAATAATTTTCTGGCGTTTTGATGGGAAAATCACCAAACTTTCGATCTGCATTGGCGACGCGAAGGACTATTGACCCATTTCCTTCCACTGTATTGGATCCGCATCCAACTCTCCAAACCTAATCAGCAATGAAACCATCCTATGTTTGGCATCGGCAGTCGAGTGACTTGTGCATCTGGTGGCTAGTCATCTTGGCTTTCCCAATGGCGGCCCATAAACCTTCTATGTCTTCCGTGGCCACAAGCCTACCTCGGAAGGGTAACCCTCTGCACATCGGCAATCCAAGTCACTATACTTCCCGTCATTGTGGTGATCCAAATGGAAACTTACGTATTCTGTGTCGGGGATCGGCTACGTTATTGCGTCGGATTATTAGTCTTCTAGGTAGTCGCAACGATGGAAGGTGATCTCACTGTGGGTTCCACGGACATTATCGCCTGTCGGATTTACTAACCATCAGGTGGATAGTGTCCTAGACTGCCGCAACGACGGATTCTCAAACCTTTAACGTACCCAATCAACAACCCGATCCTCAATAACTTTTCTTCAACCTTATACTTAAACAAAATTTTCAAATTTTCTTGTCATCGGCTGTCGGAGGTACTAATCACTGTGGCATTGATAGTTGAATCCTCTATCCGTTGGAAGGATGGTTCACTTGCTAGCCGCAATGGTGGACGTTCAATCCACTGACTTCATTCGATGTAGCTCATCAACAATTGAATTAACTAGGTGTCGATGAAATAGTTCCATCAGCAACCACAATGGCGGCCCACCATCTTCAATCTTCTTCCAATCGACAGCCAAATCTACTGAGGCATAACCTGATCGGCATCGACAGTCTCTTCTCATCGGAAGGCTAGTACTCTAGGCTTCCGAATCGGCGGGCGTACAAACCACTAACTTCTGCCAATCCAAACAGCTAACCGTCACCGATCACCGATGGCCTCAACACTTAGACAATTTTTGAAAATTTTTCTCTTATGCTGTCAACAAAAAATTTCTCTATCTTCCGCTAACTCTGTCGGCTTCATAATCCACTAACACCTCAGCATTAGCGAGTGGAAGACTAAAGCATTGACGGGTTAGTTCGATCAGTAACTGCAATGGCGGCTTATCATCTTCGATCCTTTCCCGATCGACGATCCAATCCGCTAATGCTTTTCGATCGGCGAACTGATTTTGACCGGCATCGGTAGTTGGAGCTTCTCCCTATCAAAAGACTAATGCTCTTATCTTCTGCAATGACAAATGTTTGAAACACTATCTTCCGTTGGGAGCATTGTGGTCTAGTCACCCACAACAGCGATGCTCCATCAGCTAAGTATCGCCGATCCATCTTTCTAGGTGTTTCGATGTGCCGACACTAAAAACACTTAAAAAATTTCCACAATTTTTCTTCCAACTGTCCTCTGTCGGGTGTGCTTCTTCCTAGCTCTCCACTGCACTGGAAGTCCATCCCATTATGTTTTTCGATGGACCGACAGTTCAAACACTTAGACAAATTTTGTGAATTTCTCAGTCATTCACTGATTTCTTCTAGGAAGAAGGCAAAATGCCTCTGCTAACTGGTTCTTCATGGCCCATAGAGGCCCATGCTGCAACTTGCAAGCTCTGATACCACATTGTAGCATCCCTGACCCTCCGACCAGCTAAGAGGACGCTACCATGGCGTTAACCACCCGAGCTACGAGCCCCATGAACATGTGAATTCATAAAATGCTGAAACAAAATGCATTGAAGTAGAACATACACATAGATACATAATTATTTATCATACATAGTGGAATCAACATACATTCATACAAGCATTCAACATGTTCACCATATTCATTAACAGTAATATGATTGCAGGCATAAAATAGACAAGATTACTTATCTCATAAAGAACTCGTTCTGCAACCAGCTACGTTGCTGCAACATTCCACCCAACCATAGGCTAGCATGCTCCTAAATATCTTAGCAATGCTGCCACCCCTAAGCTGGGCATGATTCCCCAAGGAAAAAGGAACAAGCAGGCTTACACATAGCCAAGGGTACACCAAAACTCATCCAAGCCAGCATAGTTGGGTTTATCATCCCATCCAGGAGTTGGAAAATGCTAAATGCTAAGCTGGTGAACCCATTACAGAGCTAGGAACACCTACACTAGAACTAGCCTGACTTGTAAGACACCCACACACACCCAACACAAGGAATCAGTCCCTTCTCTGCTACACAGTCCCTCAGGCCCTGACTTCCCTTCCAGTGCTATTCAGGAGTTATGGAGAAGAAATCCAGCCCTCTAGCTCTGTCTGTGTGGTTTCCAAACACACAAGGTTTATCAAGAAAACCAAGGCCCAATCCTTGCTCCCAACACAATCCGAAGACCGACCACTACATACACGCAGTCACCTAAGCAATTCACAGCTTGGATAGGGAATAACAACTCCTGAGTCGTTCTTGGCCCTATCATGGCCAAAATGACCCCAAAACAACCTACAACAGTCCCAAAATGTAAGAGCATACACAACCAACAACATGGGGAAACAACAGTCCGTGCACAACAATGAAGCCACCAAGAAGACTTTACACATACCGCAATGGGGAAGGAAAATCAACCTCCCAACCGACGCATGAGAGAAATTTACACCAAATCCCAAGACACGAATGAAAACACACCAGATGCCTCTCTATGGAAAATGCAAATGACCCTTGGAACAGCTCCCTCTCCTGGCTGCGTGAGACCAAACAGAAAGGAATCATGTGCGTGAGACACAAGTCATTTTTCCCTGCTTGAGAATGAAAAGAGCTACCGCCCCTGCGTGAGGATGGACAACTCTACCTATGCGTGAGGATGAGTCGACAATGGGGAGAATCGCATAGTGGAGGGAATGGCGGTGGTGGTTTTGCTTGACAACATGAGGGTCAACTTGCTGGTGGAGTGTGTGTGTGGGAAAGGACTGACAGTCCAGCCACAGTCTACTCCCAGCCATAACTGCCTCAACTACTTAGCAAAACATTAAAGTGGTAGTTGGATAAGACAAGGAAATATGGGCAATTCAAATAGGGTGGTGACACATGGATTTCCCCCCATAGCCCAAGGTTTGACAATCCCCCCCTATCCTTGTGAGAATCATGCCCTTTTCATTATGGTTGCAATGAGCATAGCTGGTTGGGTTCATTTAATTAAATATTTATATTTACATGATGACAAAAGCTAATATGTATGCTGCATGCCCCGATATACCATCGGTGATAATTTCAATCCGAAACATAGCATAACCAATCGATGGTGGGGCCTTGGCCTTTAGCTCTGCACCATGATTATTTACAATATATACATCATATACATCTAATGCAATGGGGTCAAAACCGGGGTGTTACAATTTATGCAGGTGCATACACATTGCTCTTAAAAATAAATTAATGGTGAATATTAAGAGTTTATTTATTTATCTTATTTTTTGAAGGTAGTATCGAAATTTGGAAAAAAATATATTAGGAATTAAATCCTTATTAAAAGTTTAACAAATATTTAAATAAGAATTAAAGTATTTAAATTTTTTATTGTGTTTCAAAATATATTATTTTGTATGATATTTAATTATAAATATTATTATAATGGATTACTGATCATTTTTTCTAAAAAGGATTTACTTTGCGGGTTGTGATGTTGAACCATAACTGTGTGGTCACTTGAAGTAAGGATTTTATATATCTATGCATAGCCACCCGAGGATTTGACCGAGAGACCTTTTGATTACAACTCACAACCACTTATCTAATTTATTTGACTTAATGGATTAATTATATAAATAATTAATAATTAGAATTAGAATTGATTATGTTAAAACTAAATATCAAATATGTTTAATAATCAAATAATAATTGTTACACTTGATTACTAACTATAATTTTAATTATTTGCCAATGTTTATTGCATAAAATGGGGTGGAAGGTGTGGTTGGCTCTTCTTAGCCCCAATGTAACTCATGAAATAAATTATGCCTAGGTAATTGACATCAATACAAATAATTACATTGAATCCTTGACCCTTTGGAAGGGTTTTTGTGTGGCTAAGGCGAAAGGTGTCAACAAATTTAGAGTTGTTGGAGATTCTTGATTAATAATTGAACATCTCAAAAGATACGGTCAATTTAGGGACATCACCCTAGATAGGATCTCCGTAAGGATATTCAACCTTGGTAAATATTTCAAAGAAATTCATCACCTCCATGTCCTTTTGCACCTCAACTCCAAGGAAGATTACCAATCAAACATGTCTTATGTTTCTCAAGATGGGATTCTAAAATTTGAAGAGGCCTCCTCCTTATCCCTAATTCCCTAATCAATATCCCTCAAAAGGCCTCTTTCCTATCCCCTCATGATCTAGCCTTAGGTTATTTGACTTCACCTCCTTACATCATAACCCTTCATCATCCTAGCAAAACGACCTTCTACATGACATCGAACATTGCCACACTCATTAGTTCGATGATGTAAACTATGATCAGTATCACGACGCATCCTTTAAGTACCCTTGATTTAACTTCACCCTCCCCCTACATTATTGACACCACCCTCTTCCATGAAGCTTATCCTACTCAAGTCATGATGGCCCTCTTACAATTGAATTCTCCTCCTTAGATATCGATGGAATGGATATGTACCTCCCTCATCCTATGTTCTCATTATTATCCCTAACTAGCCACTCTTTCCATTTATTCTATCCATTTCTTCAACCCATTTCTTGTAAAAACTCTCCCTCTCCTCCCCTAGCCGACCCTTGTCATCTCATTATTATCCCTAACTAGCCACTCTTTCCATTTATTCTATCCATTTCTTCAACCCATTTCTTGTAAAAACTCTCCCTCTCCTCCCCTAGCCGACCCTTGTCATGTGCTTCTACTGGTTTTCTTTGACTCGACCCGAAACATGAGAATTTACCTAGGTAGCACAATGAATTCCCCCAATGAATCACTGAATTACATTATACACCGTAGTGAACAAATATGTGATGAATCCCTTGGAGCAATAATTGAGCCAATTTAAATATTAGAAGACTTGAAATGACACATTGGAAGGAAAGTGGAAGACATGGAGCACCTCCACAAATACCAATTATCACAATAGAAGGATATGAACACAATTTTGAAATGTAAATTTTGATGCCTTCGAGGGATAATTAAGGAATAGGAGGATGAAATCAAGAGATCACATTGGCTCATATGTCGATTGGATGATGAGAAAACCCCTTGCCTAGTCATGAGCAACAACAGGCCTTCCCAAAAGTCATACACTACATCTCTCTTAATGCCCAAAAATAAGAATGTACAATGGAAAAACTACCTCCATAGGTCAAGCACTATCATATTTGGGGGAATTTGATAACAACCACAACTAACCAAAATGTTAGTCTTGAAAATACCAGTTTTTTCAAATTGTTATAAATTTTATATATTTCAAAGTCAATTTTTTTGTAGCAAGCTTCACTAAAATTTATACCAATGAACACACTAGTAGAGTCAATATTCCTATGTTTGGCTATTATGTAAAAAACACAGACATGTCTCCTTGTGAATTCTAGACCCAATTCATGGTATGTTTTCTATAAAACTATTTGCTTCGTTGACTAAACATTTAGATTGAAATCCAATTTTCCTTTTTAATACAACTGGCATCCATTTATGTGAAAACAAAATTCTATTGCATAAAAAAATAATGGAATTTTTTATTCAATGTTTTTAATCTCTCAATGTTTGTTCAATTTCAAATATCATTAGTAAAAGTGGGTAGTAGTAATAGGTTAAGTAAATCGATTATATATATATATATATTAGTTGAACATAATCATGATTATAATTATGATGATGGTTAACATCTAGTAAAAGCACTATTTGGTTTATCAGACCTTGAGAGGGAAAACAAAATAAGAAAAAGTGAGGAACTATTTGGATAATTATAGAATTTTATTCGGGTATGCTCAAAGATATTAGAAATAAGCATTTCGATGTCAGTGTAATTTTTACATGTTAGAAGTTTAGGGAGGTTTTCTTTGTAGAAAAATTATGAAATTGGAGTTGAATATGGGTATACTTAAGGAAATCTAAGAGAAAGTGACTTTCATCCTCAACGCTCATACTCTCATAGAGATGGAAAATCCTTTCAACCCATAGTGTTTATTAATTTTCGAATTCTTTATTTTACTATAGAGCTTATGAACATTAATTCTTATGTTGGCTATATTAATCTTCTTCTTCAAGCTAGTTAAAACAGAGATATACTGTTGATATTCTAGAGTAGGGTTAATAATCTCCTTATAGTATCTTAATTTTCTCTTAACCTCTAATTGTTTCTTTCCCCACATTTTTTCTCTAAACTTAGATGTAATTTAATATTTTTAATGTTATTGATATTTTGTAAAGTGAAATTTTCATCAATCCCTTAATGATTAAACCAACCCATATCATCTTTATACCATCCTCTCTTGATCCACATGTAGTCTTGACTAGATTTTAAAGGAATATTATGGGGCCTATTTTCTACACGGTTATTTATCTTGTACTTGTAGAAATTAAGTGCCTAACATAATGATGCTCGTGATGGGGAAACAACCACTTCTATTAGGAGAATAGTACAAGGCATATTGAGTTTAATTTTGAGTTTATAAGCTATAAAATGCTTTTGGATTTGCTCAATCTTTCTCTAGGATTCTCTACAACCCCAAAATTCACAGTGATACAAGATAATTAAAGTGAGAAGAGTTTCAAATCGGAACTTCTTTTTATCTCATATCACAAATTCTGTTAATTTGCAATTTCTTTCAAGACCAAAAAAAGCTTTCCACCTTCCATTAATCCTTTTCTCGATGCTGTAGTTTCGGTTGAGCTTATGATGATTATCAATTCCCACATATTTGTAGGACACTTCCTCTTAGTTATTATTATGATATACAAAATTACTTCTTCAACTTGATAATCATAACTTTAATCTTATGTTATATTTTTTTTTATATAAAATAATAAGTGGGGTAAATTTTCAATTACTTTGAAATGGTAATATTACTAATGATATAATTTAACATTAACCCTATGCTATTAACAATTTAGAGATTAATTGAATTTACACACCAAAAATAAATACCAACCCCAAAATTTAATACTATGCCCAAAATTTAATAATATGTTAAGGTGCAACTTTATAATGTATAAATAATATTTTTTTCTCCTTTCTCCAAAGTTACTTGCGAAAGATATATTGTATAAATAATATTTTTTTCTCCTTTGTCAATGAATACTTCAAGACGAGCATGAAGTCTATGGGACAACGAAGTAACTGTAATGATTTTTTTCCTTCTATTCTATATTTACATTGATAGTTATGTCGATAAGCCTATATATCTTAGAATTTTTGGGTGGACCATCATCTATGCTTTCTCATCTACGGATGAGAATGAGACAAGTGTACGGTCCAGATTGATTCTATGGGCGTCATCCAAGATCAAATGAGAATGAGACAAGTGCATTGTCCAAATTGATTCTACGGGCATCGTACAAAATTAATAATTAATAATTTCAAAAAATTAAAAAATAGCTTAATTAACATGTGATAAGTAAAGTTAGTGATACTTGTAAAAATTAAAATTAATATTCAACTATTCGATTATTAGGTACAACTACAAGCTTAACTCCATCGATTGTTAGATACAACTATTAGCTTAACTCCAATGATTCTACAACTATTAGCTTAAGTGAACAACTCTAATCACTTAAGACTTAGTCCAAGTGAATTTGGCATCCACGATTCTAGTTATTAGCTTAACTCCAATGATTCTACAACTATTAGCTTAAGTGAACAACTCTAATCACTTAATACTTAGCCCAAGTGCATTTGGCATCTAGGATTCTAGTTAATGTGCAGTCATGTAAGAGTCGAACTCCTAATAAACTCCTCAAACTCTTGCATCTGGTAGTTGAGAATCTAGCTAATATACATCTAGTATTACATGTTTAGGTTTTCCACATAGATATAATTAGGATTTATTCTTTTTAAAGGAGACTAGTCTAACTCATAATTAACAATTTCAAAAAAATCAAAAATAGCTTAGTTAACATCTTATAAGTACAATATTTCCATTTCAAATATTGGATTATTAGATACAACTACTCAACTATTAGATTAAATACATTGTTGAAACAACTAGTAGCTTAACTTCAATTCCAATCATGACTTTTACTTGAATTGCAATTGCAAATATATTAACTTTTAAATTAACTATTAGATACAACTATTAGCTTAACACCAATGATTCTACAATTATTAGTTTAATTTCAATCATCGTTATTTTGAATAAATATTAGATTAATTCCAATGATTCTAGAACTATTAGCTTAACTTCAATTATTAAATTAATTTTAGATGAACTCCTTCACTTAGCATGAGAAGTTGACCTTGATTGCATTGAAACCATGTACCAAGAACAGTCACTTAGGTAATATGGAGCTTATGTGATAGTTGAACTCCATCAGTTGGGAGTCGAGTTAATGTGCATAAGGCTTAGTCTAAGCTTTATATTAGCTTTTAAAATAACTATTAGATACAACTATTAACTTAACTCCAATGATGATACAACTATGACCCTAATCTCAGCTATGAGCTTAACAACCATAAATTAAGTGGTTGTTATATTTACTAAATTATTAAATACAACTAATTGACACATTCTTTAGTAAAAGACAATCAATATATTAAATATATATCTCTCAACCTATTTCAAACATATTAATCTTAGTAACATGGTCGTTGCTATTAAATTGCTTAAATATATAAATTTAATTTAAAAATACTAATGTGAAAATAGCATCAGACATCGTCACGTTTTGTGATTACTCCTATCCCCAAAAAAATATCTCGATGCGTATGCCAGCACAGATCATGTTTAAAACTGAGAAACCGGGTCACCTCACTAAGGCTACAATATCCTAATATTCGCATTCTTGTGACAACGACAAATTCATGAAGTGAACTTACAGTTTCATAGGATTCCAACCATGGAGTTTGTGCAAATAGAGCACTCCTTCCAAAATCCAAAATGAATCTAATATCTTCCCCTCAATAGTTCTACGCTTCAAGCTATATTACACCATACCACAATCGCCACAACCCAGGCCCTGCTGAAAACTCTGTAGTTTGTTCCAAGTTGTAGAACTATGTGCTTATCCGGCCCCACCAAATCAGTAAGGCGTGTCTCTCCACTTTGTTGAAAATAGCAAGTCATAACCCTGCACAATAATTCTGTCATTGGTAACTTTCTTAGGTGGAGAAACCTATAAGAATTGCAGTATGAACAAGAAAGAGGTCAAGAACATTAGTCTTGCAATGGACATCTGTTCCCATCGCGGGCGGGCACCTGAAATGCACAATCTGGATAAATGATAGGCAATGTTATCTTGTCAGTGTTGGTGAAATAACGATGGAGAAAAAGCAAATCCACTTCCTGTCATTTATATTATTATAATATTGTGGTTGAGAGTGAGCCCTCCATTGGTCTTTAAAATCATACATGAAATCATTTATTAATGCTAAGTGGAAGTGCACGCTCTGGCCTGCTATTGATCATATCTCTAGGTAACAACTATAAATTCAATCACTGGAATTCTCCAAGTTCATATACTCATAGTTGTAACTTGTAGTTGAGACTATCAGGCGTCCACAGCAAGCAATGGCATTCTATTTCGCAAAGTTGCTTTCCCTCCTCCTGGTTCTGGGTGCTGTTTTGGGAACAAATGCGGCAAGTCAATGTGTAGTTGATTCGGAGGCGGCGAAATTGGCACCGTGCTATGAGGCCGCTCAGAACGCAAACGCTCCCGTCTCGGCCGGATGCTGCAACGCTGCCCACAAATTATCCACCAATCCTGCCTGTCTCTGCTCCGTCTTGCTTTCCAAAACAGCCAAAGCTGCAGGAATCGATCCCGCGGTCGCCATATCCATTCCCCAGCGCTGCAAATTCTCTGACAGACCCGTTGGTTACAAATGCGGAGGTAAAATAACAGTAGCTAGATTGATTATTTTATATATATACATGCAGCTTGCACTTCACCTTTCATCTTCGTGAAAATAATTCTACCAAATAATAACGATGGTATTTTTTGGTTGGCAGCCTACACTCTGCCATAAAGAGATCAACGATCGGCCACCCTGCCTACATGAATAAGGTATCGAGGATCAAGCATCGTATGTAAACAGGGCTGGGTTAGGCTAAGCTGAGATTCCCTCCATAGATATATTATTATGTAATATGTATTGTAAACGTATGGATGTGTCCTTGGCTTCTTATGTGAATGCAAAAATAATGGAGCCGTATGTCTGTAATCTGTGGCGTGCCGTTTTATATGAATGGAAAAATAATGGACCCGTATGTTTGTAATCTCCGGTGTGCTGTTTTATACAAAACTGTTTAAAAACATAACAAATGTGTTATTAATTATTTGTTTTTAATTATAATTATATTAGTTTTTATTTAAATGAAAATTATGATAACTCTAATCAATGTTGGAATTTCATTAGAGTCTTACTTTTAGTAATTTTTTTTTTTTTTTTTTGGCATTTTGGGGTTTAACATTCCGTTCAGTAGACAATTTACAAGCACATCGACAGCCAACTACGTATATTCATATTTTCTTTTGGTGATAAATTCAAGAAATAGCAACATAACGTGAAAGCCTAAGGCAACTCATTTGAGAGCTAACCAGAACCCCTAGTGGTGTGACCTAGAGACCTTGTATGGAAAGAGTATAATGGAAAGAGTATAATTGCCTCAGACCTAACTTGTCATTAGAAGTGTGTTGGAAATTCTTTGCATGTTTGACAATTGGATTTTGTTAGTTGTGGAAGAGTCTATACAAAACTTCATTTCAAATAACATTTAAAGCCGTCTTACCAATTCATTGAGTTTTTGTTGTTGATCATTAATCATTCTACAAGATCAATATCAAAATGTATGGTTAGATTTTTGGGCTAAAAGATAAAAGTGGTTGAATTTGGGCTAAGGCATCAGATTTTTCTCCACTCTAGGTACTGTTTCCATAAAGGAAGATTAAATTTTTTGAGTTTCGGGGCTTCTTGGTTATCTAAACTGATAATTTTCCTCATTAAGGCTAAATTACTAATTTAAGATCCTAGAAAGCCTCCAAAATTAGTGATTGATCTTTTATGTGTATGTGGGGAAAAAATCCATTCTAAACTTGAGGGAACTTTCAAAAATGTATTTTTTTGAGTGATTGATGCATGAAGATAAATCACTAGGTTGGAATGACACAATGCTTTTAAATCTAGAATCTTATCCTAACTAATATTTTTATTCCAAAATTTACCTTCAAAAGGAAAATTTACTACTTTTCTATTTATTTCTTTATGAACCCAACAATTTCTCTTGATGAGACTTGCACCTAATGATTTTCCCCCAAAAGGAAAATTTCTTACTTTTAATTGTTGTCTAGCCTATAAATGGAGTGATTCACCCATTGGATCATTAAATGAGTGATTGACATGGTCTTCAAATTTATTTTTCAAGTGTAGCTCCTAAATTCTCTTGAAAAATAAAGTGTTGGGGATTTTTAAGATTATCTGTTGTATTCTTTTCTTACATACTATCACACCACTTATTCATTATCTCAGTACCCATTTTCATCTCCATAACTTTTTTAAGGGTTCATCTTGTCTAGATGCATCCCAATAAGAAAGCAACCATTTTTTCCATTGTTGGAGTGATGCATAGTGCCTAAACACACACGAGAAATGCATTCCACCTTTAAGAAATTGATAGATAATATGTTTGGGGTTTCTAGATTTGTTTTCATGTTTTAATGGTAGTGTATTTGCAATGCACAGATGAGATTCTTTAACCCTCCATCTATGCATTTTTATCTCTCAAGTAAAGGTGTATTCCAAAAAATTCGACGCCCAAGACAAATGGTTTTCCATTGCCACATTGTATGGAGAGCTTCCAAACAATAGTGAAATCAAGCTATAAGCAAAGAAATTACATCTTAGGTTCCAAAAATCACTAGGAAAAAAAAGAAGCTTTGGTAGCTAAGGGTAGGAGAAGGATGGGTTGAACATTATCTCAAGTATTGATGATTTTCTATTGCAAATAAGGGAAATTGGAATGTAGACTATCTTCAATGGGTGCATACAATGGATTAATAGTCCCTATTAAACCTTTACACAAGGAGCACCAAGATTTGAACAATGTAAAATATCCAAAGGGAAGTCAATATTCTTGCCACATTCTTTATCTATCCCTTCACATAGTTCTATGCTTGACTCTTCATAGGCCTTCCTTGACTCCATAGCCCAAGTTGGATTAAGGAACTTGTCTTCCACCCATGTTAAACCCCTAATTAGTTGTAAACCTTATTAATAAAATCCAATGGACGAAATCATATTTTATCCAAAAAAATAATAATCTAAAATCTCGTCATTTAAAGCCTAGGGAAACCTAAGCATCCCCATCTCCGTCCTCTTTTATTGATATAGAAGGTACAACCTACATTAATTCATGGTTTCAGGTTTTACATGCTAGCTCCATCAACAACTATTGGTTCAAGAATGAATAATGCTTCAAGTGCTAAAAAAAATATATGTATAACAACCACTGTCTTAGTTCCAAGTTTATTTTTTCTTTAAAAACATAGCTTATATAGCGTAGTTGTTCTTTCATTTCATGTTTTTTCTTGCTTGGAATAATGAGGAATGAATCTACATCTACAATATCAATGTTTCACTAAATGGTGTTGAACCCCAAGTCCTGACTTAATGTAAAATATCTTGGAATTTCACTAGAATAATGTAAAATGTGTTAGAATTTTACTAGAATCTTACTTTTTGGGTTTATCATTCCCTACACTAAACGTTTTACAACCACATGGACAAGTAACTAAGTGTATTCATGTTTCCTTTTACAGACAGACTCCAAAATAGTAGCATAACGTGAAAGCCCCAAGGCATCTTCTTAACAACTAATCAAAACCCCATTGGTGTGACCTAGAGACCTTACGTGGAAAGAGTATAATTGTGTGACGTGAGTTGTCATTGGAAGTGTGTTGGAGATTATTTACATGTTTGAGAGTTGGATTTTGTTAGTTGGGGAAGAGTCAAAACAAAACTCCATTTCAAGTAAGATTAAAATCCCTCTTACTAATTTAGTGAGCTTTTGTTGTTAATCATTAATCATTTTACAATATCTATGATCCAAATGTATGGCCGGATCTTAGCACCGAAGGTTAAAAGTAGTTAAATTTGGGATAAGGAATCATAATTTTCTCCACTTTAGATAGTGTTTCAATAATATTGGATGAATTTTATTTTTATTTTGGGGGCTTATTGGTTATCCTCATCAAGGATAAATTACTAATTTAGGATACTAAAAATCCTCTAAACTTAGTGATTGACCTTTATTGTCTATGTGTGGAAAAAATCCATTCTAAACTTGAGAAAACTTCCAACAATGTATTTTCTTTATTGATTGACTCAAGAAGAGGAAAATCACTAGAATGCTTCTAAATGTAGAATATTATTATAATTAATCTTTTTATTAAAAAAATTAACCAAAAAGGAAATTTGAGACTTTTCCATTTTTTTTCTTTATGAACCCAACAATTTCTCTTCATGAGACTTGAAACTAATGATTTTCCAAAGACAAAAACTTCTCACTTGTAATTGTTCCCTAGCTTATAAATGGAGTGATTCACCCATTGGATCATGAAATGGGTGATTGGCATGGTTTTCAAATTTATTTTTCATGTATAACTTTTAAATTGTCATAGAAGATAAGTGTGGGGGATTTTTAACATGATATGTTGTTTTCTCTTCTTTAGTTCTATTTCCTTACATACTATCAACCTACTATTAACCCATTTATTAATTATATCATTACCCATTTTCATATCTATAATGTTTTGAAGGGTTGAGCTTGTATAGAGGCATCCTAATAAGCAACCAACCATTTTTTCCATTGTTGGAGTGATGCATAGTGCCCAAACACACAAGATAATCATTCCAACTTTAAGAAAATTGATAGGTAATATGTTTGGGGTTTCTAGGTATGTTTTCATGTTTTAATGGTAGTCTCTAGGTATTTGCAATGAAAAAATTAGGTTCTTTAACCCTCCATTTATGCATTTTTATCTCTCGAGTAAAGGTGTTTTCCAAATTTTTCTATCAACAAAGAAAAATGATTTTCCATTTCCACATTGTATCGAGAGTTTCCAAACAATAGTGAAATCAGGTTATAAGCAAAGACATTACATCTTAGGTTGCCAAAAATCACTAGGACAAAGAAGAAGATTTGGTAGGGAAGAGTAGGAGAAGGATGGATTGAATATTATCTCAAGTATTGAATATTTTCTCTTGAAAAAAAGGGAAATTGGAATGTAAACTATCTTCAATGGATGCATGCAATGGCGTAACCATCCCTATTAAACCTTTACACAAGAAGCACAAAGATTTTAACTATGTAAACTATCCAAAGGGAAGTCACTTTTGTTGCCACATTCTTTATATATCCCTTCACATAGTTCTAGGATTGACTCTTGATAGGCCTTCCTTGACTCCATAGCCCAAGCTGGATTAAGGCACTTATCTTCCACCAATCTTAAAACCCTTATCAATAAAATCTCATAGACAAAATCATATTTTATCCAAACAAAAATAATTTAAAGGTAAAATATGATTATTTAAACCCTAGGTAAACCTAGTTGGCGTCCCCATCTTCGTCTTCTTTTATTCCTCTCGAAGGTACAACCTACATTATTGGTTGGTTTCAATATGTAAGGGATAGATCCATCAACACCTAATGGTTCAAGAATGAACAATTCTTCAAGTTCTAAAAAAAAACTATGCAAAACAACCAATATCTTAGTTCCAATTTTAATTCCAGTTTAAAGACGTATCTTATATAGTGTAGTTCTTCTTTCATTTCCTATAGTTTCTTTGTTGGAATAATGAGGAAATGAATCTCCATCTACAAAAGGAAAGTTTCACTAAATGGTGTTGATTCCTGACTTAAAAAGGCATTATTGAGGCTTCCTCAGAACTTGTTTCAAGCATATAAGAGGTAGATGTAGAGAATGAAATGTCATATTAATTTACAATCAAGTCTTAGTATGCTCCTCCTCATAAGGTATTGGAATGAAAATCATCTCCACACTTTAAACTTTGGGTTTGTTTCCTTAAAAGAATTGTCCATCTAAGAAGGGATTAAAGGAGAATTATGTAATACTGAAGAATCATAGATGATTATTGTCACAGTTGCTTTGCTTCTGATAATTTTATAAAAAAAACAATCTTTGGATTTTATCTTTATATGGTTAGTATTTTTTTTAACTGTTTATATTCTATTCCACATCTATTCCAACTCGACCCTTTGTTTACCCCATTGCAGGCTACGACCTTAAAAATCAAGGGAACATTAGTTTTAATCTATGATGGGTAAATATTGTTTCTACCTAGGACATTCACATGATAGAAATGGTAAGACAAAAACGAGTTTAACAAAGAATAAAAACCCTAGCTCCTAGAAAACAAAAATAAAATCACTACTAATACATTGGGAGAAATGGGATGATATTACAGAGAAGATAAATGGAATAATCCATTGTTTTCACCAATCCAACGACAACGACGTGCAAATACCTATATGAAATTTCATTATCCATGGGATCATGAAGAGTCAAGACTCCGGTACACTGTTACATGTTCGACCAAAACTAACATAAATAGCTCTCATGGGGAAATGGTCAAACCATTAGGAAGAATTAGGGGAAATTGGGAACTAATGGAGAAACTATAAATAACAAATCAATGATAATTAAATGAGCTCACTGCTCCCTAAAACACGAAACATCAATTTTGACTTATTTTCTAGTGAAAAAATCTAGGAAGCTTTCTTTCTACCCTGATGTTCACGCATAAAAACACACAATTATGTGCTTATTCATAAGAAGTAGTCACCTAGCGACCAGGTATGTGAGCCAGATAATTTTTGCAACCTAATATCAATGGTGAAATGACTCTTCCAAAGATCTTGAAAGCTCTACGGTACACTTGCTTTCTTATCCGCTGAAGTCTCTATAGATGAAGTCGATTTTCAAAAAGAATCTTGTTCCTGGTGAAAATAAGGGAGAGATACATATTTCCATTGTTCTCCCTCTTGAATATCCACATTTATAGGAAAATATCTCTAAACTTTCCAAAGAACCCACTATCGTAGGATGTGAATGTGTGATTATGAACCCTCACAGCTAATATGCTTGCATTTTTTTTTCCAAATGAAGGCATGTGGGATGTTGCTTTCCAACCGCAGGAGTATTGAATCTAGAGATTGGATTTGTGTGGCGTGTAAGTGCCACTTCCATTCACACTGCATCTTGGAAGATCTCACTGATAATGCGATCCCCATCATTTTTCATTTGTATTTTCGACATATCTCCCCTTGTTTTTACTCAAATTTCGATCGGGGAATCTCGTTGGATGTGGAATTAAATTCCGCATCCAATGAGTACCCACTCGGCATACTTTTGACAGACCCCGCTACCCCAAAAATAAGAAATACCTGAAAAAATGTGTCATCATCACATTTTTTCAGGTATTTCTTGTGTTTGGGGTAGCGGGGTCCGCCAAAAGTATGCCAAGTGGGTACTCATTTGATGCGGAATTTAATTCCGCATCCAACGAGCTCTCCCAATAAAAAAATGAGTAAAAACACGGGGAGATATGTCGAAAATAAAAACAAAAAAAGTAATTTTTTTATCATACATTTCCCCAAATTTATATTAAAATGGTATTTCAAATTTTAAGCAATTTCATTGGCTAACACATGATAACATGGAATTTGAGTTAAAGTTAAAAGGCCCATTTTGAGTTGAAATTTCCTCTAATGTTGTGAATATCCTCGTCGTGAATCCGTACCTGATGGTACCCGGATCGCAGATCAATATTTGAAAATATTTTGGATCCTCCCACCTGATCGAACAAGTCATCGATTTGAGGGAGCAGGTATCGATTCTTGATAGTAATGTTTTTCAACTGACGGTAATCGATGCACATCAGCATCATACCATCCTTCTTCTTTACGAACAGTATCGGTGCTCCCCAAGGGGACACACTGGGTCGGATATACCCTTTCTCAATAAGGGGCTTTGGAAGCTGGGGTTAGTTCGATGGAAAATTCTAGGTCTCATTTTGGAGGTAATCCTGGGATTTCCTCGAGAAATACATCCTTAAATTACTCAAGAATGGGGAAGTCTTCTATGCGTTTCTCTCTTTTAGACTCTAGGTCTCAGATGTTTACTAAAAACAACTTGTATCCTTTCCTCACGCTTTTATTCACTTGTAAGGAAGATATTTGCCTTACAGAAACATTATTTGGAATTCCTTGAACCTTCACTTGGTTCCCTTGGCTATCAATACACAATATTGACTTATGTAAGCAATCGAGCATAAAATGGTGTTGTTTGTTGATGTAATTGTAACTTCGGAATGTATTCACTTGTATTTATTATCTATTGTAACCCGATGTTCATTTCGAGATGTATTGTAATGTATTTGAGTCATGTCATACCCGATGTTTATTCCAGGAAGTTTCTATAATGAGAAAGTCATGTCAAGTCATTGTGGGTAACCCTCCTATTGGTCAAGGGTTAAATTCCCCACAGTTGTGGGGCCCTTGGGTTATTAGACAATCCTAGTGAAGTTGACCCTAGGTGAGTCATTGTAAGTTAGGGAAATAGTCCCCACCATTGTGTTGTCCTCCTATTGGTCAGAGGAGGCAAAGTCCCCACAAGTGGTGGGGCACTAGGGTTATTAGACACTCCTAGAGATGTTGTCTCTAGTAAGTAATTGTTAAGTGAGGCCGACATGTTGGAGTACACTTTAAATGAACGAAAGAATATAAATAGAGAGTGAGAACCTCTCTATTTATCACTTGCAACAAACACACTCACTCATTGAGGGCGCATGAGTGAGAGAGAGAGAGAGACTGCTGCTGTGAGGAGATCATCTTACTGTTTTCCAGTTTTACTGTTTTGGTGCTGATTCTATCTCAGAGGAAGTTGTGGGGTTTTCTCCTTTATGGTTTCCCCAAGGAAAACTCTTTTTTTCTCTTGTCTCTTGTGATGTGCTTATGTTTTATTGCTATGCTTGTTACTCTCTCAGTTAAAAGATCCTAAGATCATAATGCTTGCTTATATGATGAAAAACTAACATGGTATCAGAGCTAGCCTGAGAAGAAGACATTGTGCAGCTGTAGAAGCTAGGGATTCCTAATTTTTGGGTCTCTCTCCACAATCCATCAGCAAAAGTATGCTAGGATGACTCTCCATTGAAGGGCGCATCTTTCTGTCGAAGCAGAATTCAATTTCGAGCATTTTCAGTTTTCGATGTGGAAATTAGGGATTTCTACAGAAGAGGAATTTTTGAGTGAGACCAGCATACGATTGTTCTCCTCATCAAAACCAAAGTTTAGACACCTATATCAAGAAATTTGGTTGGGTGAAACTCTAGGAAAGTCAAACCCTAGTTTGACCCCAAGCTGAAAAAAACCCTAAATACTAAAACTGATACGTTTTGGTACAGTTGCTATATTATGAGTTTGACGAAGCCTCAGAAGCTGAAAATGGTAGGGGCCGAAGATAAAATCCTGATGAACACTGTATCCAAAAATAAGCCTCATATTCGCTATATTCTGGGAGATATGATCCCTCTAAGTTAGGGTTCTAGCCTCTTCCAGAATTCATCCCTAAACATGACACTTGGGGAGAATTGCAATATCTTGGCTCACAGAGGTTCAAATGGAATTCCTAAATATTCTCTAGAAAGTTCACAGGCTTTAATTTCGGTGGTCCAAATATCATAATCAGAAGATGAACCAGTGACATGTGGCATGCTGTACAACTTCACTGTTCTGAACAGTCATGTAATAGGTCACCTTGGGAAAAGGATCATAAATCCCATATGGTGAAATCAATTCTGATAAAACCTACATTTTTGGATCAGGAACATGCGAGGTTACCTCAGTACGAAATGTCAGACACGTAGGATCAGTAATTTCAGATATATCACAGAAACAGTAACATGCATTTCTAGAGAAGAAATTGGAAATATAGGGCTTCCTGTTCCGAGAGCTTCCCTTCATTGTTCTTAGAAAAGGAGTACATTGGATAGCTCCACTAGAAGAGATCTATCTATCTATACAATCATATCTGAAAGATTCCAAGTTTTGAAAATTAGGGTTTCTGTGACAAACTCTAGATCAACGAGCTCCGGAACCATGACAGACACCTCAAATCGGTAATATCTAATCCTTTGCTATTTTCATTTGAGGTTCTTATTTCAAAGTGATCTATCACATCAGCTTGATGATAAGGTTGGTAAAGGTGACAAATTCCAAGCATCGAAGTATTTGATCTCTCTGAAGAAAATGGATTGGACACCTACATGAGTATAGAGGTTCCAGTTTCAGAGGGAGATGAGGTTAGAAGCCTTACACAAGAAGAACTTGGTCAAGGCCAAGAAGATCATGGTTGATTCAATCAAGGATCAACTTGTACCACAAGTGTCTTCCCTAAAGACACCGATGGTGTTTGATTCCTCGGCCAAGCTATTTGAAGGAAAGAACATAGATCGGAATATGACCTTAAGAAACTAGTTGAAGGAAGTGAAGATCCAGAATGCAAAGACCATGCAATCATAAGAATCTCTCAAGAACAACTTGAAGCAGTAAAAAATAAGAAGTGAAGAATGCACCTCCCAGGATCACGGGATGCAAGGAATGTGTGCCAGAAGGAAATGATTACTTTCAGTAGACTTTGGGAAGAAGAAGAAGCTCGACTCATAAGAAGAGAAGAAAATATGGGAGAAACTGAAGATCAAGCTCTCACCATCCAAAGAAGATCCCTCAAGCAATGAGGAATACAAAGATCTCAAATATTGAAGCACCTCTTATCCTCCTTAGCAACAATGCTATCATAAATGAAGAAGACGATGAAGCTAGAGGCTCAGGAAGGAGTCTACCCATGAAACAAATAAAGATAAGCATTCAATTTTCATTTCATGATATTGTTTTGTTATGCATTTGTTTATATTCAGTTGATGTATTATGCATGATAGGATTTTTTCATTAACGACAGTATACTACTAATATGCATGTGATGGGTAAGTAGCTCATGGTGCTATACAACTCTCCATTGCTACTTATCTAGAATGAAACCTCTTTGCTGACATATTGGATTAGTGCACAATCTCAATGTTGTCTTGGTAGAGATGGAAGGCATCCAGAAAGTTTCCATGAGATATGGATGGATGTTGTATTGGCTAAAGTAGTTGCATGATCATATATTTATGCATAATTATTTTCCAGTATGAATATTCCTTATGAAATGTTCTAACCATACAAATGCATTTGACTTGTAGGAAAGATCGCATACATAATCGCCTACAAGCAAAGAAGAATCACTAGTACAAGTGATCAATTTTGCCACGGAAAAACGTGGCAATATCCACGAAAAAGCGTGGATATTGCCACGTCTAAGTTTTTTTTTTTCCATGGAAACAATTACGTCGCAATAGAGATGACCCCTAATTTGCGTTGCAAGAGCGACAATGTTCTATATTTCGTTAGATGTCTAAGCCGTCGCTGTATCCACGCTTGGCCGTCTCTGTATCCACACCTGGCCATTGCTATATTCACGCCTGGATGTCTAGGCCGTCTCTGTATCCACGCCTTGCCATCTCTGTATCCACGCCTTGCCGTCGCTGTATCCATGCCTTGCCGTCTCTGTATCCACGCCTGGCTGTCGCTGTATCCACGCTTTGTATAAGTTTTTAAAAAAAAATGCAAACCCCAGGAATAGCGACGGGGATGCTATACCTACGATGGGAAGACAGATTGGTCATGTAATAAGAGAGAACCAGCAGGGAAACAAGTGCACTTGTTGAAAACCATTGATAATCCAAAGCAATTTTCACCTAAGCCTCTACACGATCTAGCCACTTTTTGCAATACTAAGGCTCTTTCCATAAACCTCTTTGTTATGGCCTTGGTATGGAATGGAATGTACCTGTCAGTTTGTTTCTGATCATGATTGGGAGACACTGTAGGATAGGTTATGAATCTTGGGAATTCTTTCCTGGTTTTAATCTCTTCAAAGTTCAGACATGTGGGAATGCAACTTGGCTAAGACTCATAAGGAGTTGTCATTTTTGGGTTTATTGTGATTTCTTCTTGGTTGATGTGTTTATCATTATATGAACTGTACTTGCTGCAATGCATGTCTAAAGACTAATATTCTTCTTTGTGGCATTCATGTGGTTTTGCTTAGAAAATTAACGAGTGTGACATTTTTTACAATTTTAATGGGTGGGTTTATTTGAACATAAGTCTATTCCTAATGTTAGTTGGAAGTTGTGATGTACATTGAAGGCAAATGGGAGAAACTGATGTGGTTAATATTGTGATTGAATGTCCTGCAGTAGCTTTGCAATCCTAGCATTTTATGTCATCTATTTCCTTTAAAGAGGATGCACTCTCTCATCCTACCCAGGGTTAATTATTAAAAATTCTTGGATAAACTGTGATCCTCCTCATGCTTGGACTAAGCAAAATCAGAGTATATTGGTTACCAAATTTTTAAAGAGGAAACAAATTAAACGCTTTATCTACCTATGGGGTAGAGGATTCTAACATCTTTCATTTTTGGAGAGGTGTCTCCAAAGAAAGATTGACAATAGGTCAAGAACGTTGGAAAGGATTTCCTAAAGAGTCATTTGATGCTTCAAATAAAGTTCTTTCCCTCAGAAATTTTAGACATGCCTACAACCAAAGTAACAAGTGTTCAGTAATGAAAAGATACAACATTCAGTCATCAAGAACTTTACAACTAGGATAACAAATAAAGCAGCCTTTCAATTTACCTCAAATTGACTTAGGAATTAGTGTCCACTAAATACCCAAGTATGCAACATTAAGTAATTAAGACTAATTACACAAAAACAATAAACAGAGAGCAGCTTACCTCAAATAACTTATCGCGTTGACTACTAAGATTATCATTTAGCCACTTCTCCAAATTCAAAAACTCCCTTTTTGATGCAAGAGCAGCAAGTTCAATTGCAAAGGAAAATGGAGTCAAGTCCAATACCATAGTTAAGGCCTGCAGATAAGGTTTTCTTCATAAGAATTAAAAGAAGCTATACACTGAAGATATATTCCTTCAATGTTAACATTGTAGAAAAAAACAGTAGAGTTTTCCATGCCAAAAAATATTGGATATGAAGTTCTCAAAACAAGCAGAACAACTTCTATCTTGAATTTCTGGCAGATGCCTAGTGATGAAGGTCTCTTGAATGCACACTTGCCTCCAGAAGGATCACCATTCTGTCCCTGGTTGAATTCTCAAAGCAAATCTAAACAGAGTTTATGTCAACTAATAAACTTTCCTAAGACCGACCTATCACATTTAAGGTGGCCCAATCCTTGGATCTTGTGAAGATATTCCCTCTCTGAGTTTGCAACGTGGCCTCATGTTGGCCCATAGAGAATACTAGTTGGGATGTGCATACCTTGCAGCTCCAGACAACATTCTAATCACTGCAAGAAATCTAATCATGTTGTAATACTAAGGCTGCTTCCACAACCAGGTAGCTAAGTTTGGATGGCCATATTTTTAGCTGTTCCTGACACTTGGATGATATTTTAGTTAGTACCTTGTCTAAATTTCTATAGCTTCAGAGTTGTTGTTCAATGAAAATCATGGAAGAACAAACCTTAGCACCTAAAGTATTTGAATTCTCTTGTACAGAACATTATCTTTTGGATCATTACTAAAAAACACCATTATTATTTGTGCTTATGTAAATATAACAATAAGTGGGCACTCTACTAGGTTCCACTTAGTGGGGGGCATACCATTCTTGATCAAAACACACTGGCAATACTAAAGCTTGATCTCCAAATAGTTGCTAAATGCTCGTTTTGAAGCAAAATCTATATCCTATTTGAAACCTTGCACAAAATATCCTTATCCAAAACATAGATAAAGTAAAAGTGTAATTTCCATCTTCTCGGTCATTACAAGTCTGCAACTTTTATAACTGTAAGTACTCCAAAAAGGAAAATTCACAGCCAAGAGCAGAAAGCTCAACTGTTCCTTTGATATATCTTATCTGTTTTTGGGAGTCTTTACCGTGTGTCCATGAAACACTATATGGTCTCAGAAGATGATATACATTCAACATGTAGATGCCTATCACAATGTCTGGTTGCTTCATACATAAGCTAGTGAAACCAGATGTTGATAGCAGGGATCAGAACTTGACAAAATATTCTATTCACTGTGACTACAGACACATCACATAACAACCATGCATATGGATTTATCAAACCCTTATATACAAAACCATTATCTTTAGCCAACACATAATTGATCATAATTATCCTTTGACAATGTGCATTGATTTTACCTATATCATTTCTGCTGCACTTTTTGCACAACCAACAGCATCCCACCAATCAACTCCAATACAGAGGCTCCACCAAAATCTGGTAATGGATGAGAATAATCAAATTGTAGGCCAGTGAATGTAACCACA